>SNQJ01S0014976.1:33427-57918 GCA_010110895.2 Picea sitchensis | reverse complement strand
CTTGTCCACTTAGTAATTTCTCCATTAACTTTATTATTTAAATAATTTCTTTTGTATCCACTTTGACTTATAGTACACTCATCACTTCAATTTATTATTTACCTTCTAACCATCTTAACCCACTTTCCTTATTTTAGGGCTAACCCGCTTCTAACCACTTGTTCACTTAGTAATTTATCCATTAACTTTATTGTTTAAATAATTTATTTTATATCCACTTTGACTTACTTTGACCTTTTGGGGATTATAGATGAGTCATGAGGGTTCTTCAACTTCACATGGCCATAACTCTCTAACTGTGAGGAGTTATGTGACGTTCCACATACCACTGGAAATGGATTGACATGTACTATCCATATAGAATATTATTACCTTCAAATATATTAAAACTCATGCCATTACACATCAAACAAACTTGGTTCCATTACCCAAACCTTTTTGCTATCGAAATTCGCTACCAAAATTTCTTCAAGGGTTGACATCAATGACAACCAACCCAAATAATCAACAACTCTATCGGCCCATAAGGCATTATGAAGTGAACTATGCCAATTACTCTGATTGTCTGCAACTATTTTCTTCAATATCCTCACTAGGTTCTTATTGGTTTATTCTGCCATTCCATTCCCCTATGGATAGTAGTTTGCAGAGTATCTGATTATGATTACTTTGTCTAGAGAAAAATCTGTTAATAGGGTGGAAGAAAAGTAAGCGACATAACAAAAAATAAGAACGGAAAGCATACCAAACCTTGTGATCAGTTGTTGTTCTATGAATTGGATTACCACCCTTTCGTTTACATGAGTCAGAGGGATGGCCTCTGCCCATTTCATGAAATAGTCCGTAGCAGTCAGTATGTATCTATGTTTTTTTGAAGAACTCAATTTAATTTATCCTATGACATCTAACCCCCATTGCTCAAATTGTCTGGAGATGGCCATAGGTTGGAGTGGGACAGCTTCTCTCTTTCCCCTCCCCATGCTCATTTGACAAGTTTTACAATTTCTAGTGTATGTGTGAGCGTCTCTAAATAGAGTAGGCCAATAATAATCGTCTCTCGGTATCTTATGAGCGGTGGTATTCCCTGCAAAGTGTCCACATGCGGGATCATCGTGGAGCTCCTTCAGAACCTTGTCTATGTCTTCATATTTGAGACATCTTAAAAGTACCCCATCATAATTAACGCAGAAGAGGACCAAATTTATGAGGCAATATTGTGTTGATTTTAGTCTGAGATCTCTCCTTTCCTTAGGGTTTAGGTTTTCTAGGAAAGTCTCATGATAAAGGAGATAATTTACTTTCCCATACCAAGAATCATGCCATGGGGGAACATATAAAGCTTCACTACACCATAACGCCAATTCATTCTCCCACCTGAGGTCTTCATTTACTTGGTCCTGGGATTCAATGACCAGTTTACCCAATCCTTGTCCCTTAACCAATTTGGTAGGTTTTATATCTAGATCAAATTCTTGGACCACTGCCATCCAATTTCATCTTCTTTCCCCCATATCCTGTTGAGTGAATAGGGATCGTACTGTAGGATGAGACACAATGAATTTGGTGTGGTTTTTTAGGATGTAAGATCTGAAATGTTTTACTGCCTTGTACACCGCATAAGACTGTTTGTCTATAGCAAGGTAATTTAGTTCAGCCCCTTGGATATTAGTGCTCATAAATGAGACCGATGCCTAATTGGTGTCATCATACTTCTGAGTCAATACTGCGGCTAACAATTGGTCGAAGGAAAAAGTATAGAGGAAACAATCTCTGCTAAAGTCGGGACTTCGCAACACTAGAGCTTGATATATTGCAGTCTTAATATTGTTGAAAGAACTCTTTTGTTCGTCATCCCACTTAAATTCAGCATCTTTGGGGATCATTTTTTGGAAGGGTTTGATAGTTTCAGCGAAATTGGGAGTGAACTTCCTCACAAAATTGATTTTCCCAAAGAAGGATTACATAGCCTTTTGTTATGGGGTAAGGGAAGTTGAGATATTTCCCTAATTCATTCTGGCTCTATGCGAATTCCTGCTTGAGATATAATATGACATAGTAGTTTCCCTTCCTCGACACCAAAGATATTTTTCTTAGGGTTTAAAGATATACCGTATTTCCTACACCTTTCGAAAATTTGGGTTAGGTGTTGGATGTCATCTTCTCTATTCTTTGAATACACAGTCACGTCGTCCAAATAAACTACTACACATTTGTTGATTAGTCCCTAAAAAGATACATACATGGCTCTTTGGAAGGTTTCCCCGTCATTGATTAACCCAAAGGGCATGCGTTTATAAGAAAAGGTTCCCCACTTGGTTCGGAAGGTAGTTTTCAATTGGTTTTCCTATGAAACTAGAACTTGGTTGTAACCTGAAAAATCATCCAGCAAGGAGAAAATATCAGAATCAGACACAATCTATAAGAGTAGTTCCATCGGTGGGACTAGGTAGTTTTCCTTTTCAGATGCCCTGTTGAGGTTTATGAAATCCACACACACGCGGATCTCCCCGGACTTTTTCCTAACATGAACCAAAATTTCTACCCAAGAAGAGTGTCTAACCTAAAAGATGATTTTAGCATCTATTAATTTCTTTAACTCCTGACACATGAGGGGTTCCAAAGATGGGTGGTACTTCTAGAGCCTCTGTTGGAAGGGTTTTACTCTAGGTTTTAACAGGATTGTGTGTTGGATAATTCGAGTATCATAAGTTTTCATATCTCGGTAGAACCACGCAAAAACATCTTGATATTAACTTAAAAGTTTGAGATAGGATTTCCTTTCTTCTTTAGATATTGTCTTGCCAAGATTTATATTCTTAGGGTTCTCCGGGGTTCCTAGATTTATAGTCTCATACATGGGACAAGAACTCCCTGTCTTTGTGTTTATTGACCCTTTGAATCTTTCTCTTAAGTTAAAGAGGTTCTCCAAATTGGCTACCCCTTTCGGTATCATGTGAAACCTTGGTTTGTCAGTCAAGTGATTTGTTTCACCTCTTTTCTGATGGGGATCGATTTCTACTAGTTTCTCTTAGAATATTTCATCGTCAATAGCCATGTCTTTAAAATTTTCCTGATTGGTTATGAAGTTTATGATTTTTTCATCTCCTTCAAATACCTTCCAATTAGAAATATTGTTGGGCATTGATGGTTTGTAGAGAAGTTCCACAATGAATCGGGAAGCTTCATAGTGTTCTAAAGAGGATAGCCTCAAGGCAACAATGGCTAGGGAATCGACAAAAGTGTTTTTTGTTATGGGGATCGTTGTAATGTTGAAAGCGCAAAATGTTCTATTAGCCTGCACACTTCCTGTTGATAATTCCTCAGGTGGGGAGAGTTGCAATGTATAGTATTCCTTACTTTCCTAACGATGATTTCAGAGTCTCTGAAAACCTTTAGTTCTTTAACGTTTAAGTCTATGGATTTCTTTATCCCTTGCACTAAATATTCATAATCGATGGTGTTATTAGTGCATTCAAATTCTAGTTTGTAGGACAGGAAATTTGTTTCCCCTTCGGATCAATGAGGATACACCTTGCTCCAGACCCTTCTTTCGATTTAGACCCATCAAAGTACAAGGTCCATACTTTCTAGTGAGAATCATCAGCTTCTCCATGCCTACTAACTTCTTCCTCTCCCCTTATTTTGTCTAGGTTTCCAACAGAGGCTCTTGACAGAAGAGGGTTTCTTCCGCCACTTTTGGTACATTTTTTTGAAAATTCATTTCAAATTTTTTAGTAAGAGGAACATGAGATTAGAGATGAGAGAAATTACCGAAATCGGAATCGCAGGAGTAGTTGCCTAGCATGGGGAAATTTGTTGACGAGGGTTCATTGAGGTCTTCTAAATCGGTGACAGTATGTTTGAGATACCTTTCCCTATTGATCCTAATCATGTTTTTGTGTCCCTTTAATGGCAACCAAAGGTGAGCCTAGTATATGCTAAAGTTTCCATTTTTGTAACGTCTCTAGTCGTCAACCCACTGGTCGGGATATGCTACTACGTGGAACACACTTATACTTATATATATATCAGATGCATATTAAATCAAAATAAGACATTTAGCATGGATTTACTATTTTTTTACAGACTTAAATAGCATTAACAACAATTCAAACGTGCAATGAAATACATGATAACATTTCAAGACACAGACATGCATCACATATAAATTAAGTACAAAATTAACACTTATATTTTAAACTGGCGTAACTCCACCAACCACGTGCAAACCTTCCACGAACCTCCCAGCCTTAGACCATGCTGCTCATCATGCTCATCAGTGGGTCACCCCTGAGCTAGGACTAAGCTCCACCCAAGGCAAGGGAATCCTAGACTAGGCTGAGGTTACATGGTAAACTTCACAGAGCAATTGAAAGGATTCTCTCTAGGAGCCTTCTTATGCCCACTACTCATGGACTCTCATTCCCCACATGCCTGCTCCACCCAGGATTATACACCTTCACAAGCATAGTCCATCGGTGCTTCACCTCCCTCTCTGGGTCTCGACAACAAGCCAGATCAGGAACTCTCAGAGCTTTGCAGCTGGTGCTGGACTCTCTATGGCAGGAACCACTTCCTAGTAGACTCTCTCACTTGGAAAGAGTCGCTCACAAAACTAACAACCTGCCTCTTCAACCACGGTCCTGAAAACCCAATTTTTCAACCACTTTTGACTGAATTCTCGCACGGTGAGAATAACCACAACACAATCCCATTCAGGAAAACAGAAAGGAGAAACCCACAGACAGTTCAGGTATAGATTTGGCTCTGAAATGGCTGATAGACTGGGTTCATGAACTCACAGGTCGACTTTCCCCTCCTAACCAGTTCTCTTAATGGTGTATAGGTATTCCAAGGACAGACACAGACCAAAAATGGGATTAGTCGAAGGATGTTTCAGTTTTCAGGAAGACAACTCAATTTTCTAGTTTTTAGAGTTGCGTGAGGGTATCTGAAATTAGACACAAAGGATGACATAATGAGGAGCAAACCCACTCCATGGCTAACTTTTGTAGCTTTTAACTGCATGTGCCTGGGCCGACCCATGTCGCCCATGAAGCTGCATGCGCTCCATCAGCATGTGTTCCTCTCTAGGAACTTAGGACAACACTCAAAATTGTCCACCTTATCTTTTTGGAAATAATAATAAAAAATTATTATCCCTTTTTGGAGGTAAGCCCCCTAGCTTATCCCCTTGGCACAACACTTATCCTTTCTTTCCACTTTTCATCCCCCATTCCCTTACCCACTCCGTGGAAGCTTAGTCCCCCATTACTCTTTCTTCATGGTCGATCTGCACACAGTGATGTTCATATTTTTATTAATGTTCTGCATAATTATATATAAAAAAACAGGCTCATGGCCTTAACACTTAGGCTCTCTGTCCTAATAAACTCATAAGCCTTACCATCTTATCAATACTCTTCTCACCAACCTACAAAACATGATTTACAATTCATAAACATGATTACAAAAAGGCTCATTCTTGGGGATATTACAATCCCCTCCCCTTATTTTTGCACTGTCCTCGGTGCAACTTTCACATAGTATCAGCAAGATTTCCAAAATCTTCAAAAAGATGGGTGTATTATGCTCGCATAGCATCCTCATGCTCCCATGTCATGCCCTCAGGACCGTACCAATTCCATTGGACCTTTACAAGCCCCATGGCTTGATTCCATAGGTGTTTTCTTTTCCAGTCCAATATGCGCACAGGATGCACTTGCAAGACACCTTCTTGTTCCACCTGAATCATATTTCAATCAATTACATGATTAGCATCAGGTATATATTTCTTAAGAAATGAAACATGAAACACATTATGTATAGTCATGGATGTAGGTAATGCAATCATATATGCTATTGGCCCAATCCTTTCTAGGATTTCAAATGGCCCACAAAATATGGCTACCAACTTGGCGCAGTTTCCCAGATTCAGGGAACTTATGTTAGCTTTTACTTTCAGAAAAACATGATCACCCACTTTAAATTATCTGTGGGTTATGTTCTTATCAGCATAATTCTTCTCCCTATCTTCGACAACTTTCAAATTCTGCTTAATTTTTTGCACTTGACCTTCCATTTCCTTGAGCAACTTTGGCCCAACCACTACTCTATCAGCTGGATTATCCCAGCTTACTGGCGCATTTCACTTTCTACCATAAAGTGATTCAAATGGGCTCATCTTCAATGATGCTTGATACCCATTGTTGTAGGCAAATTCTACCAAGTGTAGGTAGTCTTCCCATTTCAATGGTTTTTCCATCACATGCATTCTCAGTATGTCTTCTATCATTCGATTCACCCAATCTGTCTTCCCATTCAACTCAGGATGGTAGGATGTACTGAAATTTAGCTTCGTTCTGAATCCCTTGAATAACCCCTTCCATAAATTTGAGGTAAATTTTGGGTCTCTGTGAGACACAATTGTCTTAGGAATACCGTGCAATCGTGCTACTTTGCTCATAAAAATGTCAGCAACATCCGCTTCCTTGTCAGTAGTCTTTAGTGGAATAAAATGGGCAACTTTCGTAATCTTTTCCACCACTACCATGATGGAATCATGTCGGTTTCATGTTCTGGGCAATCCGATTATGAAATCCATCGTTACTACTTCCCATTTCCACTCAGGAATGGGTAAAGGTTGCAACAACCCTGATGGGTGTCTGTGCTCAGCTTTAACCTTTTACCATTCCATACAACTGGCGATGTATTATGCAATCTCTTTCTTCATACCTAGCCAAAAATAATGGCTCTTGACTGCTACCATGGTTTTCTAATATCTAGGGTGCCCTGCATAAGGGACAATATGCATTTCATGCAAAATCATGTGTTTCAAGTCCTCGACAATAGGTACATAAATTATTCTTTTGTACAGAAGTGTTCCATTGGTTTCTAGTTTATAATTTTCCACTTTTTGCGGCCTCTCACCTTGCTGTAGCTTTTCTACCAGTCCCCTGTACTACAAATCTGCATTTGCAGCTTCCAAAATTCTTCCCTTTATATCAGTTTGGTACATGCTAATGGTTGTAGCATGAAATTCATGTACTCTTATTATGAGTGCATCAACCACTTTATTATCTTTCCCTTTGATATGTTTGATATCAAAATCGTATTCATAGAGAAACTCTAGCCACCTACTCTACGTAGCATTCAAGGTTGGTTGATCAAACAAATACTTCAGACTGTTATGGTTTGTTCTCAAATCAAACCTCCTTCCCATGAGGTAATGTCTCCATTTCCTCAGAGCGTGAACTATGGTTGCCAACTCCAAATCATGAGTTGTGTAGTTCCTTTCATGCTCTTTCAAATTTTTGGATTCATAACAAATTACGAATCCATTCTGACCGAGCATTCCTCCCAGTCCTTCTTTGCATGCATCAGTGAATACCACAAAATCTTCATTTGGGTCTACAATCCTTAAGATTGGAGCACTGGTTAACAGTTGCTTCAATTGTTGGAAGCTTCTCTCACAATCCTTTGTCCACAGAAACTTCTTCTCCTTCCTTTGCAAAGAAGTGATAGGGTGAGTTATTCTCAAGAATCCTGCGATAAACCTTTTGTAATAACCAGCTAGACCCATAAAGTATTTGACTTCCATCACGTTATTTGGCGTTGACCATTCTTTGATGGCCTCAATATTCTCAAGATCTACAGCTATCCCATCCTTCGAGATAATATGGTCCAAGTAATGGATCTGTTCCATTCTGTAACATCTCTGACCGTCAACCCACTGGCCGGGAAACACTACTATGCATAACACACTTATACTTATATATACCAGATGCATATTAAATCAAAATAAGACATTTAGCATGGATTTATTGTTGTTTTACAAACTTAAACAACATTAACAACAATTCAAACTTGCAACGGAATACATGATAACATTTCAAAACACAGACATGCATCACATATAAATTAAGCACAAACTTAACACTTGTATTTTAAACTGGTGTAACTCCACCAACCACATGCAGACCTTCCACGAACCTCCCAACCTTAGACCACACTACTCATCATGATCAACAGTGGCTCACCCCCGAGTTGGGACTAAGCTCCACCCAAGGCAAGGGAATCCTAGACTAGGCTGAGGTTACAAGTAAAAATGCATAGAGAAACCAGAAGGATTCTCTCCAGAAGTCTTCTTATGCCCACTACTCATAGACTCTCATTCCCCACATGCCTGCTCCACCCGGGAGTATAAAACTTCACAACCACAGTCCATCGGTGCTTCACCTCCCTCTATGGATCTCACCAATAGGCTGGATCAAGAACTCTCAGAGCTTCGTAGTTGGTGCTGGACTCTCTCTGGGAGGAACCACTTCCCAGCAGACTCTCTCACCTGGAAAGATTCACTCACAGACCTAACAACCTACCTCTTCAACCATGGGCCTGACAACCCAGTTCTTCAGCCCCTTTCAACTCAATTCTCGCATGGTGAGGATAACCACAAAAAAATCCCACTCATGAAATCAAAAAGAAGCAACCCACAAACAGTTCGGGTACGGATTCAGATCTGCAATGGCAACTCGATTTTCTAGTTTCAGTTTTCAGGAAGACATCTCGGTTTTCTGGTTTTCATAGTTGCATTAGGGTATCCGAAATTATATGCAAAGGATGATAGAATGAGGAGAGAACCCCCTCCACGGATGACTTCTACATATTTTAACTGCATGTGCATGGACCGACACATGTCTCCCATGAAGTTGCATGTGCTCCATCAGCATGCGTTCCTCTCCAGGAACTTAGGACAACACTCAAAATTGTCCACCTTAGCTTTTTGGAAATAATAATAATAAATTATTATCCCTTTTTAGAGGTAAGCCCCCTATCTTAGCCCCTAGGCCCAACACTTAGCCTTTATTTCCACTTTTCATCCCCCATTCCCTTACACACTCTATGGAAGCTTAGTCCCCCATCACTCTTTCTTCGTGGTTGGTATGCACGCATCGATGTTCATATTTTAATTAATGTTCTACATAATTACATATACAAAAACAAGCTCCTGGCCTTAACACTTAGGCTCTCCAGCCTAATAAACTCATAAGCCTTACCAGCTTATCAATACTCGGCTCACCAGCCTACAAAACATGATTTACAATTCATAAACATGATTACAACGGGGCTCATTCTTGGGGATATTACACATTCAACTTCTCAGACCAATCTCGATTAAGTAGCAGTCCATAAACTTCTAGTATATATACTACAATGATGTCAATTACTTGAACAAATTTTGGGTGTGTCACCATTATGATCATGACATCCTTGAGTTCTCCCATAACTTTCACCTAGGTTCTATCCAATTGTATCACATGTTTATCACTTTTGAGATGGATTGTGATTAATTTCTTGCAGATAGATAATGGAATAACATTAGAGGATTCCCCTGATTCAACTAAACAATTATCGAGGTTTATGTTGAAGACTTCAAATGTCAAGGGGAACGGTGGGACAAAAGGATTTCCTTTTTTATCTTCAAAGAAAGTGTTTATAGTTGGTTTATTTCTTAGATCCGTGGGGGCTAGATTCTCTCCTTGGTCAATCCTCGTTATAGGAGTTTCTACTGACTTCAAGGCTTGTAACAGAAAGTCCTTTTGTTGTGGAATTATACACATTTCCATAATCAATACATTTTCTTTTAATCTTTTTAAATCTTCTACCATGTTGTAGTCTAGCTTGGGTGATTCTCGGGTATGGATTTTTTATAGGATTTCTTTCGGAGACAAAAGGTGCTTTCGGGTGATTAGATGTTTTTTTTCCTCTCAAAGTTTGGGCAATGGTAAGTTCATTTGAGAGAAGTTGACCCCTACTTCAGGTTTTTACATCCAATACCTCAGCGGGTGGTTCTTGAACCTCAAATAGATCATCAGAAGGCATTGACAAGTCAGGGTCCCACAATAGCATGATTGTTTCTTTCGAGTGGTCAACTTCTTCCTGATCAAAAATATTCATCGTTGACCTGCTTGATTGCTCAGTAAGGGAAACTTCATCTAGGAAAGTATTAGCCATCAAATTCATGCCATGCACCCATTGTGGACAGTCTCTTTCAGAATGTTTCTCTTGGTGATAGGTATAGAAAGAGTCGGATGCTACATTGCCTAGGTCGATGTTTAAGTTGGTTGGGGAGGTTCAATTTCTTTAAACAGTAGGTTCATTTTAAAAAAGGGTTTATAGGGCCTTTGGCCTTGGTTTCCTTCCCCTGCACTTATTTTCATGTCTATGATTTCATTTGAAAACTTATTTATCATTCGTTGTAGGTCCTTTGTGTCTCCACTTCCCTTTTCGGGCCCTTGTCTTGTTTTTTTCCCTGGGGGTATGGTCAACAAGAGTCCTCTCCTGGGTGGAGGTTGAGCTTCCTTATTAACTAATGATACCTAGCCCTCTTTACATCCCTTCATTTTGAATTCAATTGTTTTGGATTCCTCGAAATTCTCAGCTAGGGTTGTTTTGGAAGCCCTTTTTACAAACATGGAAATAGAAGCAGGGACAACATTAACATATACTTTGATTTGAAACTCCTGAGTGGGTTTATCTTCGGGTTTGAATTTGTTTAGGATAGGGGTGAATAATTGATTGAAGTCTTTAACCTTTTCTTTTGAACTCATGGTGGCGGCGAACAGTTTGGCTATTAAAACTCTTGTAGTGGTTTCTTCTAAAAAATTGTCTAAAAACTATTTTTGAAACTTCGTCCAACTAGTTATGGACCCTACAGGAAAGTTAAAATACCACGTGGAGGATGAATTCTCAAAGGTATAGGGGAAAATTATGCATACTACATCTTCATGTTGGACATTCATCAGTATAATAGCTAGTATGAACTTTTTTATATGGTCTTCAGGCAATCCTGAGGTTTCAGGGTCAAATTTAGGGAGTAACTTTTCTAGATGTCGGTGGATGTTATGTACTCGTCCGGGGATTGCCAGAGCATCTCTGGCCAACCAAGGTTGATTATTCTGAGGTGGATTTCCCCTTTATCCACTATGATCATTATTATCCTCCATTTCGTCTGACTCTAAAGCTGAGCGATCTGATTTAAACCCTTCCTCGTCTGATTCAAAATCGTCGAGCTCAGAGTAATTACCAATTGGTGTTTCGAGGATTATATTAAGGGGATGCTCGATCTCAGTGACGATGAAATATATCAGGTCTTCTACTGTGTGAACAAAAACCTAATTGGGGATGCCGACCACTAGTCTACTTACTTGTTTTCTATGAGGAAGTAACGGAGCTAAGGGTAATGCTCCTATTTTTCGGGTGTAATATCTTGTGATTCTTATGAACTGGTTCAACTCCTCATGGGGAAGAGCGTAAGGTATTTCAAGGAATAAATTTTCTTCCTCTTACTGGGGTGAGTTACTTTTTTCAGGAGTAATCAGTGTATGTGGGTTGTCTTAAGAATGAATAGCCATGCATGTGGGATATTTTGAATCTATAGGTTGTGTGAAATATTATATCAAAAATATTGTTAGGCATTCATTCATTCAAGCCCTCCTTCTAGCACCAATTCTATTGAGGGGTCCTAAATCCATTTAACTCAAAACTAGGAACCAAACCTTCCACCGAGGCCTAATTAGACTCTACAACATTCAATAGTGGAGTGGTTATCCATATCTTTCATTCTAGCCAAATAATCGATGGGATTTATGTAGTGATTGACAGGATATCTTCTTGTGAAAGCTCCTCCTTCATTTTGAATGTTCTCTTTTGTATTTTATTATATTATATGGATCTGATAAAAACATATGTGCTGGTATAAACTAGTTGGTAAAAGGGGGAATATTAACTATTGAAGAAGGTTGAGCTTGGAATAACCCTTGTCCTCAAGCATGCAGACAAAGATTTTCACACATGTGACAAGCCTAGTACTAATACATCAACTTGTTGGTATTTCACTTATTGACTGAGATACAATTATTGAAAGAAAACATACATGCAATAAAATGATGGAAATAAAAATAGTTTCCTTAGCTCTAGCATTAATCACACATTAACACAACGATTTTATTTCATCATTAGAGACAAGAACTACAACAAATATTGAAACAACTAACTTATCAATAGATTCATAAACTCTTACTCATTACAACATCCATTCAAGAAATAAAGTCATAAGTAAATCCAACTCACATCCAATCAAACATGCCTTTCATGAAAAACATAATTTTGTCTCCATTCCTAAAAATGACTTCTCAATTAAGGTAGTTCGGAAATAGTTCTTTACAATTCCAAAAATGAGGGTCTTTTCCAAAACCATCGATCCTTTCTAAAAGGTCTATCCTCTTATTTATAATGATTCATTAACTAAAAATAATTATCAAAAGTGCAAGCTAAGTAAAACAAAACATCGCCACATGGCGCCTCCATCTCTCTATCTTCTAAGAATCATCAAATATCTTCACTGAAGTGGATGACTCTTCTCATACTCTTACCATTTGACGAAGAGTTCCTCGCATGTGTTGGCATACGAGAATTTGTGTTGGTCCTTTAGGGATGAAAGTATTTATTTTACTTCTACTGCATGTGCTCGATACTTAACTATTTTGACACTTAACTATTGCAATATTGTTTTAGCTTGATCGGGTGCTCCATGAACTATTGTACTTGTCCAGTCACCATTCTCGCCACTTTTTCTATCTTTGCAGTCCATGTCGATTTTTTTTCTGCATGTTGTTTGACTATGCCATGCAAGTCGACAATGTCCTCGAGTGAGACGAATTCTGGGAGACCGATATCTTTCATCTCCTAATTAATCTTGAACGGGCTCCTTTCGCAATCGACCCATTTTTCATGAATCTCCTGCTGAGGTTCTTGGGCCATTTTCACCCAGTATTCAACCTCTTTCCTTATCTAGTCTATGTTGTTGTCCCTCAGCACCCGAATGTCGTGCTCTTCGGAGTCACGACCCTTTTGAGCCGCGCTATGTAATCAATTATTTCCACTACTTGGTGGACCTTCTCGTACCATCTTTCCACATATTTGCAGTTTGCTAGCACCATAAGGGTGTCTTCTTGGAAGTCGGTTATCCCTACAGTGAAAAGGTTTCGTTCATTCGTGAATTTTTCATAGGCGTCTTGGAACTCACTTCTAAAAAACATCAAGGCTTATGTGGAGTCCTGATAGTATTTCGCCGAATGGCGCAGATGCTCCAACTCCTTTAACGTAGAGGCCAACTCTACTTCATCTTGTATTTCTCTATCCAGGGTGGCATCTGTGATAGCCATCCCTGTGCCGATAAGCTCAGATGTCTTGGTGTGCTCTATGTTGATCAATTTTTCCTATGTGGTGATGAGAATCAAAATTTCCAACGTAACATTCATCTTCTTAGTGATTCTCTTCATGGTGGATTTTCTCTTTCGATCATAGGCGATCGCTTGTATATCAGCAACCTCGTCAACAAGTTCGGGGATTTGTTGTTCTCCACAAGTTAGAGTATTTCTCAGGATCTTGACTGTGTATATCTATTCTAGGATGGGTTCTTGAACCTGTTTTATATGTCCTGATGGCTCCACTTTCGATTGTTGTTCATTGACTGGTAAGGTATCGACCAAAACTGAGGAACCAGGGGCAGGTTCAGTACTTACTTGGTAATCAACTATTGAAATGTTGATTTCTTGTTCTGTAATTTCTTCTTCCTGTCTTCCTGATCCTAGCTCATCCCTCAAGTTGTCCATTGGGGTTCCCGGTATGTCAAGTGGCTCATTGTCTAAGGCACTTTCTACCTCATGCTCGCTCTGCAAAAGGCTCTGAACAGGAGCATCGGGACCCAGGTAGATGCTCTCTCAGGTTCTTTCTCCTTTGTAATATGCACTGGAGTTACCAAGGACACCTACGAAATATCCTCATCATCGTAGATGGTTATCAAATCGAACAAGGGATTTGGTACACTTTCTCTCCCTGATGTCCTCACTATCTCGAGATGGGTTGAAATTTCCCCTGGTGATTTGATCCATGGTGGTGGAACTTCAGGGTTTTATGACCCGGATATTTCTTCAAGTTGCATCATCTCTAGGCCACTTGGTTCCCCTTGGCTTTCGATTGGCTCATCAACGTGAATCCTCACCATTTCTATCAGATCGGGGTCATTTTGAAATTGATCAATGATTCTCTCTGCCCCTTCTAGAAAAATTAATCCCCTTATATGTGCCTTTGTTGTCTCTGCCACTGTGATTTCTTCCCTCGCTCTGAGGGCCTCTTAGGCCAACTGTTCTATTTTTTCCACTTGTTCATCCATGCTCATGGTCTTGAACCTGGTCATATTTGGGTTGGCCATTATCAGTAACACCTCATCCCAGTCCTGGGTGCACTCTATGAAAATTTCATCCTCAAACTTATCATGAGTGTATGGCCAATAAGATGATACCTATGAGGCATGCTGGAGGACCAGGCCTTTAGGGTCGTGCTTGCAGAATCATCCTGTCGGGAATCTGAATTCAAGTTGGCTCAACCCTTCTTGTTTGGCTTGAGCAGTATCCTTTAACAAATAAAACCCCACATGGAAATTGTAGGGTATGAAAGCTCGCTTTTGACTAATGTGGAATTATATCCCTACAGGATAGTCTGATAGCATATTTTTCCCACAACAATTTGGTTTGGGACATGAGCGTGTAGGGTAGGATATTTTTCCCATATTTTTCTAAATACCAATGGCCTACCTTTGCCACCATTTTCTTGGTTGTTGTGGATAGTCTTGGGAGTTTCTTCTGAAAAATAGTAAAATGAATATGGGTGATAAATTCATCGTAGATGAGTGTGTAATATTTTTTGTACCTATTCTCCCATAGTATGATGAAATAAACGTGGACCAAGAGCTCTCCAACATTCCAACTTAAATTCATGCCAGCGAAGACATTCCTTGCGCAGATGACATCAAGCAGGTACAAGGCCATGTAGAAAGTGGTTTATTCCCCTTTCTTTCAACGTCTGAGCCTGTTGTACACAGATGCTCAATTGTGTGGAAATTATTGATCCCCAGTTGAAGTTGCTTCCAAAAATCGCCACCATGTATGCCAAGGGCATCCATGCTTCCAAAAATTTGGAGCAATCCTTCTCTCCATACAGTTGGCAGATGGCATCCATCAAATAGATGTATGGCTCCCTCAAGTTAACCATCCCATACCATCCATTGCTTCGGTTGGTAAAAAAATTTCCTTCCTTCCACCATGAGGCCATCAACCGGCTGGTGTCATGGAATTCATAGAACTTCACCACAAAGTCTGTGTTTAGACGCTCCTCTGGGTTGTTGATCTTGTAGTATTTCTGGACTTCCATCGAGAGGAAAAATCTAACACACCCTCCATTCTCATCATTGATCAATCACTTATGTTTGTCTGTATGGTCGATTAGCCATTTCAGAACCTCTATGCAAGGGAAAAATGGGGTTTTTCTGGCCACCATGTGTAAATATGATCGTTGGATGTTCGGGAACACCTGGTCATCGAGTGCCCTTATGTTCAGGTCGTTGTGTGGGATATACTCTGACTAATTCTATTGAATAGGTCCCCCCACTGTGGGAGAATTACTTTGGATCTTATTCTTGCTTCTGTATCACCGAAGGACGAAGGTTGGACAAAATCTTTCTTTGTGGATTTTTTAATGATAGGTTTCGCCCTGGGAGCGTACTACAACTATCTCGTGGTCCCCAGAGAACATCCTTCACCTGTTTCATCTTATTTTAGCTTGGGTTCCCTCAGTGAGCGTCTGGTGGTTGGATTTATCGGAAACATCTTAGCTACAGCTAGAACATAGTTTAGAGAATGTGTAAGAAAATTAGATGCATATATAAATTACGACCAATGAATTGACAAACTTGAACACATACCTCTACAACTTGTTTAACCTGTTTTTGATAATATTAGGGTCAGTACAGTCTCGATACACTCTCTTTTCTCCTTTGGACACTTTGGAATTCAAACTTTTGCGTAGAATGAATTTGCTCAAAACCGTTCTAGAGATTTAAACAGGGATGAACTTACATTGTTGCATCAGCCATTCAATTCGGGTTATGAGTGTAATTTCATTAAGTATGCTACCAGATCTTCAAAGATGTTTAAAATTAAATTCATCACAGGTTGACGGCACAGGTGCGGGTTGTAACAAGGTCTATCGATGATTTCAAATTGTTTTTGTTTAATCAGTGCACGAGGTAGAAACAAATGTGGGATCAAGCATTAACTGGTCTATTAAATTTCCAAATCCAATAGTATCTTATGTCGCAAACATCCCATCATTTTGCTATTCCAATTGGTGGTTCTAGGTTGGGATTGTGCTTCAAACACTTTTCGTTGATATCTTCTTGCAAAATATCTGACGTCGATCGATATTTCTGTACAGAGATGACGTGGGAAAGATAACTAGGAGGCATGACTAGGACCCAGGGAACCTTAATATGACTCGGGACGAAACTAGGCCGTACAATCCCCTTACATGATAAAGACACGTGGCATTCAAGACCGGTGACTTCATTTGCTTGTGCTAATCGAAATCGAGACTTTATATAAGCTATACGTTCTAAAATATAATCATATCTTGCTGACACTGAAAAGTATCAAGGATCGGTGATCGACGATAAACCTACCAAAGTGCTCTCGGATTGACTCTCTCGAAAAATTATCGATGAAAAAATGCATCGAGGATTGTAAATCGACGATATGATTGTCGTAGACAAAAATGATTGGTTTAACCTTTCTATATTTCCCTGACCCCGATGAAATGCATCAGTCATCGGCTATCAGTGATTTCTTTACGGATTATGTCAATGTCTATCCTTCACATATTTTGTCAATGCCAAAGGGGATCATCTATCTCTTGAAACTTCGTGTGAATAACTTACGCCAACCAAATCCACATTTTTCTGAGGCTGATGGGGATATGCGCTCGGTGACTTTTGTTACTGTGTAGTCCCTTTACTTGCTTGAATTTTTCCGACGTCGAACCTGAGCGCGTTAGGTGTAGTGCTAGCTGTCAATTCTTAATTATAGTGTCAATTTCTTTTAGACATGAGGTTTCACAAGTTCAAACAAACATGACTCAATGATAATATTGATGAAAACAAAACAAATATAAACCATTTCCCAAAGTGAAATCGATTCAGACAGTGAAGAAAACAAGTGGTACCCAAAAAGTGATAAAATTCCATAAGGCTTTTGGGGTGTGTTGAGTGTTCAACAGGTTGTAAATATGTATCCTAGATATTAGCATTAACTAACATGTGCCTTGTAGTGAATTTTTCAAATTCATCTTCATATGATGAACTCTCATAATGAACTCAACCTCATCCTTGAAAAGATGATACTTATTTTGTTCCATGTAGAAAATAGCCTTCATGTCATACAAGTATGGACTTCCAAAACCATCCCACAAATTTCAAGTGGAAAAACGTCTAACTCTACCTCATCAATGAAACTGGATGTGATCTCAAAACATAACTTTCATTTCTTAGTTACTTGTACCTGAGCATTATCACAAATCCATCCCAAAGGATACAATATCGAATGAGGCCTAGTTTCCAATCCCAAATTCTTAACAACTTGATCCAAAATAAGATTTACTTGTGATCCACTATCAACAAGTGTATCAATCTTATTGTGTTTTAATATAACTCGTAAATGAAACATGTCATTTATTTTCCTTCCATCACGGATTAATTTAGACTTTGCAAAAGAAGTATGCGAACAAAAACTTGCAAAAGAAGATTTGTCTTTGATTCGCATAGCGAGGGGTGATTTTAAGACCCCCCCCACCCCCTAAATTTATATATATGATAAATGGGTGAATCCCCATGATAGATAGGAAAAATTGAAGGCTATTTTATTAATAATATAATATGTATATATAATTTTTTGGCGAATATTTTAGTCAATTATATAATCTTGTAAAATCTTAGCGAATCTTTCACTGAGTTCTAAAATCTTGGCGAATCTTTCACTGAATTAAGTCTTGGAAATATTTTATTTTTTTAAGTTAGTGTCTATATATTACCTTCGAAGATAAAAAATTACAATAGCATCATGAATGTCAAATAAGCGTGTGTGTTGAATTTCCCTGGAGGGAAACCAATTCAGCGTGTTTCCAAAAACTAAAAACACCATAATTTAAACAACATGAACTAAAACACCCCATGGGGAAACTGATTCATCTAGATATGTCTGGCCTACTAGAAAATAAAAAAAATACAGACTTTGACATACAAAAAGCGAACAGTGTGTTAGACATCGCATACAACCCAAGAGGAAACTTCTAGAAACGTAAACGATTGAAAAAAATAGCCATACAAGCTGACACCTATGCATATGTCGGCGCTCATGCAATTGATATGTCACTTTGTCCCATGTTTCTTGTTGTCACCGCTTGGATAACAGGATCCATGAATGTTGTTGAGGATGTCAATGCACTGGTGGTCGGTTCTGGAGAGTGTTGGGTACCGATAAAAGTGGAGAGCATAGATACAATTTGCTCCCCTCGCTTGTCCAGAAGTTCCAACCAGAAGTGCAGTTCATCCACATATTTGTGGATAGAAAACACCAAATCATACAGTATCACCACTAAGTTGTGAATTATTTCACATGAAGCACAATCTGAGCATGAATGTTGATGGATCAGTGGTTCTTCCAAGTGGGTTGGGGTTTCTTCCAGAGGATCCATGACAGAGGGTGGTGGCATGGGAATGTAGTGATCAGGTGATTTTGTTGGGTGGGTTGGGATTGGTTCCGAGGAAGAGGCCAAATCTTGGATTGAGCCAGGAGAAAAGCCCAACGAATTTCCCTTGATATCAAACCACTCCATGTGACAAGCCCAGGATGAGGACAATGGTGGAAGTTCACTTTGGCCCTATGAGGATTGGGTAGAGGAGGAATTTGAGGAGATGGGCAAAGAGGTAGGGGAAGGTGGAGGCTAGATGGATATAATAGATTTATTTTGGTACCATATAGAGCCTCTATTTGGATTCCCACTAATTCAAGGCATGGCCAAGGCAGAGAGAAAAAGTGAAGGTTCAGAGAGAAACCAGACAAAGAAGGTGATGGCCAGAGAGGATGAAAACTGGATCTTTGTGCTACAGGGAATGAAGAGACATGTTGATCCAGTTGAGGAGTGGAAACATAATATGAAACCTGGAGTGGAATATTTCACACACATAGAGGTGATGGCCATAAACACTCCTCCATCTTCCGGAATAAGAAGCAGAGGAACGCTCGCTTGAGCAGTTAGTAGAGGGCTTGAAGAATTGAATGCATCCTTCACTCATCAAGAAATTAAGAGGGGGGTGATGCATGCACTGGTCACATGGTTGGTGCAATGTTGGAAGGCGCTTCCCTCTCTGGTGGACACGTGGCCTTCTTGACACCCCATCTGGGGGGCCTCTGTGTTGAGAGCCGAGCAATGAAGTTTTGTAGGATGGGTTGTTCGTTGTGGATGGAAGGAGTGCATAGAGGATCTGCTCCCTCTAAATCCACTCCTATATTGGCTAAATTGTCAACAATTTGGCTGGATTTCCTTCGAATATGCAAGGGTATGAGAGCTAAGTGAGGCTGAATGAGTTTTGCAATGGTGTTGAGTCCAGTGGAGAGTCGCTAGTAGGGAGAGAATTTTTTTGGGTCCACTCCATTGAGAATTTTTGTGAAGAGTTTGAGAATTATTTGAGAGTCCCCCTCCACATTCAACTAATGGTAACCATAATATTGAGCAATATACCGACATTTTATGAGACCTCGGAGCTCTGTCGCGTTATTAGTATTATGAAAAAAAATTCCTACTGAGATGAGTAGGATGTTCCCTTGACTGTTGTGGAAAACCACTCCAAAGCATGTCAGGGTTGGATTGCCTTTGGAGGTATTGGAACATATATTGAATTTTTCTTAGTGATGGTTGAAATCCCTTTGGAAGGTATCAGGGTCACAAGAAACCATTCGATCTCAAAAAGGTGCAAGGAGGTTACACCTTGAAATCCATCAGACTTCACATATTTGCAAGTTTTCGTTCACAAGGGAAGAAAATCTTCGAAGTCACGAAACCTGAATTCCATCTAGACTGTGGATCCATCCAGAGGAATTGAGACTATCCCAGGTCGCTGGATCCTGGAAATTTACGCAATCATTAGTCATGATTTCCTTCGGGGATTCGTGAATCAGAGTATCGAGGAGTCTAAAATCCTGAGGTCCGACGTCGCAAAACACGAAGAGATCACCACTGTTGGTTGTCGGAGGAGGGAGTGAACCGTCGATGAGGTTCTGAGTAACTTTTCTAGTTCGGAGTTCGCATGGAAAGAAATCAACTCCATGTTAGACAGCCGAAACCCGAAGTTGTGAAGTGCCTAGAGGCTTAGCCCCAGGTCATAGCTCAAGATCGTGTGAAGGAACAGGACTAGAGGAAAGGGGCTAGCACCCATAAATTCAGAGCTTTACTCCACGTCACCTCCCTTCCCCCGAAGCCCAAAGGCCCGAAGTCGGAGTTCCAATCACATGTATCAAATGTCGATGGGTAAGGGTTTTGGTTGTCAAATACAAATGCTCTCTGTCAAAGAAAAAAGGCAGAAGTCGAGCTTCTAAATATTCACACGTAGGTGGAAAATGAAGAAAAGATATTAAATGCATCCGAGAGAAATTGAAGAGTCAGACGAAGTGCCAACACATCTAATTGAAAATCAATAATGTATGTAGAGGTTGTGGGTAATCCAAGGGTTTTTTAATTGAGACAAATTTTGTATAAAGAAAGTGATTGTAGATTTATTTTGAGAGGGGGGAACAACCCAAGAGCCTTTTAGGGTATGGGTTTGTAATGCCATTTCTTTCAGCAGATATAGAACAAAAGATAAAAGATTAAATACCTCGTCACCGTGTAATTTTTTCTTTCTTTGTATCATTGTCTCAAGGTTTACATTCATTCCTCCTTCCTTATTTTACATATTCAGCTTGTAATGGCTCTAATTCAGTAACACCTCGGTTGTAGTCATTTATTGGGTAGCCTATTAGGTTCAAATTTTCTTTTGTTTATGCTATGATCAAAACAAGACTTGTAACTTGATTGTTTATGCCTAGATTACAAGTTATATATATGCACGGTTGTTGTTTTTTTGAAGCTATTTTTCATTCCTCTTTTGGAATAAAGATTAGACTTATCGGAACTAGATACCTAACTCTTTGTTTCAATATTCTTCATCCCCTATCTTCTATCCATCTTCCTTATTTTAATTAAATTAGACAAACGAGGCCATGCCTTTTCTTTTATGATTTATAAATGATTGAAAGGCTTGTTTCAGACCTAGTTCTAGAAGCCTCATATGACTGATCAAACAACAAATTATTATTTCATTCAAAATGTGCTAAGGCTTGGCTCTATTACAGCCTAGAGTCAACTCTTGCGACAACATTTTCTGGCACCGTTTCCAGGGATGGAGAAATGAAGTTATCTTCCCTGGGAGATGACAAAGTTTATATCTATTCCTTGATGGTGAACAAGGGATAGGCATTCAATTGGTTGTGATCATTCACCTAGCAACTCCTTGGTTCGAATACTCTACATGATTCACTCGCGACTCCACTGGTTTCAAAATTTCAAATTCATTCATTGCTTAGATTGTTGCGAGGTTTGCTCCTTTGTACTTTACAAATGTTTATGGTTTTCCAAACATAGTTCCAGACGTTAAAATTTGGGAAGATGTCCTTCCTAAATTTGGAGGATATGTGAATGAAAATCCTGCTCAACACTTGTTTGAATTTCACAAGCTCATGGATGAATTGGATGTACATCATGAATATGTCCTCATGAAATTGTTTATGTTTTCATTGGAAAGAGATGCTAGACTCTGGTATAAATCTTTACCCCATTCCAGCATTCCTTCATTGAAATATTTCCACATAGTTTTTCATAAATATTGTAAGAGGATATATTCAGATGAACTCCTTTTTCAAGATTGCTTCAATATGGAATTCATAAAAGAAAAAGATCAAACAAATTTTCTTGAAGAAGAGGAAGAAATATCATAAATTTCTCAAATTGATAAAGATGATCAGCATGAGGAAGAGTTTGTTGATAAAGAAGCAGAATATGATAGCTCTTGTGATAATATTCAAGAAGAAGATCCGACCAAAATCCATGAATATGAAGTGGAAATGTCAGAAGGCGTTCAAACCAATCAAAACCTGATTTGTTGCAGCGATGGGGATGAAAACGCTTTTTCAGGTGAAGAGCTAGTTTCAATCTCATTCATATATGACTCTATTTTTAATTCTGTTGTTCAAGAGGAATACTTTCATAATGAGTTTTTTAATATTAATGATGTCGAAAATGGTTTAATTGTACAACATGATGATGAAATCACTGGTCTAGATCTTCATGAAGAACAACAACTCATGGAAGGCCATATACAATCATTGTTTGTCGATATAGAACATATTCATTTTGCTATGGAAAAATACCTTCCTTATCGGTTTCATGATCAAGTAAAGGCCCTGAAATATGACGAATTGTATGTTTCCAAAAATCCATTTCATAAAGAGTTTCAAGAGAATTGTAGTCATCCAAATGTAATTGAGATTTCAGGTATGGTCTCTATTTTAAATCCTCATGAAAATTAGTTTGTTGATATTTAGCCATCTTTTCTAGATCCTCACAAAAAAGAAATTTCAGAAAGTCAATGCTCCAGAATTTTCTATGAGCCACCTGTTTATGATGAGTATCCAGAAGAGGAAGAAAAGAAGATTTCTTCTTCATAACACACGAAAACCTACGACAGTCCTCCTTTGTTTGATGAATATGATGAAATTGTTTCTGAAGACGATGAACAACAAGAAAATTTGGTTCAACAGGAAAGCAATCGACAGCATCATAAAAGAAATTAGCCTATGTATGATAGCTATCAATATATTTGTACAAAGGATGAAGGATATAATCATGGGTTACTGAAACAACTGATCTCTCTTCCCTATTTAGAAACTATTGAGAAACAGACCAGTAATTTTCAGTGCGACATTTTTTCACCAGAAGAAGAAAAAATCAATAGTGGGCAAAGTGCGCAAAGGCATTTCACACAGCTTACCTAGCAGGAGGAAGTATGGATTAATTGAAAAAGTGGTGTATCTCTTCCCTTCTACAATATAGTAGTAGCTTATATGGAGTCAAAATGGGGCATTAAATTTTTTATTTCCGACTTCTTGAGGTATGAATTTCAAAACTGTAAGTACCTTCTCCCAAGGTATGTTTTGAAATTTGCAATTGCTTCTGTCGTTTTCGTGCTCAAAGATGGAAGCATAATTAATTTTGTGAGTCAAATATTCGCTTGGTTGATTTGGAAATTTTCCTATACTTGAACAAAGCAGTGATGCCAGTTAGAGTAGGTGATGTATATAAATAAGCTTGACTTTGAGCATTAGAGTACAACGGTGGTTTTCAATATGTTTCCAATTCAGTTTGGCATCTAGTATGTTTTTGTTTAAGGCATTATGACTCCATAGCCCTATGAATACACTGTACAAAGGGGTATTTTTAGTTTGCAAGATGTATATGATTTCAATGGGTGAAAAACCTCTTCGATTGCAGTGAATAAACGGTTTCGGTTTCGGAATAGGCGTAGGTAAAATGATAGGTTTCACAATTGACAAGGTTGATTTCAGGTTGCCTAATGGATGAAGGCACGTCGTCTACTGTTCTTGGCGCTTTACAGGAAATCACCATCCCTATATGGATCCTATGTTGGAACATATATTGAACTTTTCTCAATGACAGTTGAGATCCCTTTGGAAGGTATCAGGGTCACAAAAAACTGTCAGATCTCAAAAAGGTGCGAGGAGGTTACACCTCGAAACCCTTCAGACTTCGCATATTCAAAAAATTTCGTTTGTGAGGGAATAAAATCTCCAAAGTCACAAAACCTGAAGTCCATCTGGACCATGGATCCGTCTAGAGGAAGTGAGACTATCCCAGGCCATTGGATCTGGGAAATTTACGCAGTCGTTAGTCATGAGCTCCTTTGGGGATTCATGAATCGGAGTATCGAGGAGTAAAAAATCCTGAGGTCCAAAGTCACGAAACGTGAAGAGATCACCATAATTTGGTTGTCGTAGGGGGGCAGGAACCATCAATGAGGTTTTGAGTAAATTCGCCAGTTCATATTTCACATGGAAAGAAATCAGATGCATGCTAGACAGCCGAAACCCGAAGTTGCAAAGCACCTGGAGGCTTAGCCCCAGGTCATAGATCGAGGTCGCATGAAGGAACAGGACTAGCAAAAAGGGAATAGTGCCCATAAATTAATAGATTTACTCCACGTCACATCCCTTCCCCCGAAGCTCGAAGGCCCGAAGTGTTGAAATAATGTAACTGCAAAGAGCATTCTTATTATTTTGTTATTGTATTAAATCCCCATTGTGGATTAATCATGTCATTATTATTATTGGATTAAATCCCCATTGAGGATTAATCATGTCATTATTATTATTATTGTTATTGGATTAATCCCCATTGAGGATTAATCATGTCGGTAATTGTATAAGGAC
>SNQJ01S0014976.1:12673-22958 GCA_010110895.2 Picea sitchensis | reverse complement strand
AATATTTGGAACCCAGAAACTAAGAAGGTAATGTATAGCCAAGATGTGGTATTTAGAGAAATGAAGGATGTTGTTAAACAAGAATTCCTACCAAGTAAGGAAGAACCAGAGAAGATAGAGTTTGATTTAAAGGATGATGAATCAGACTCTACAGAAGAACAAGAATCAGAAGAAGAAGATCCTCATACTCCAATATTGAGGAGATCAGCTTGAGAAATAAATCTACTGGAAAGGTATACTCCATATGATTTCCATTCAAATTTTGCTTTGTCTATTACTGATGATGATCCTAGAACTGTCAGGGAGGCAGTGGATTCAGAGGATGTAAATCTCTAGAAAAGGGCTATGGATGAAGAAATGGCATCTTTGGATAAGAATGAGGTTTCGTATCTAGTGGAGTTTTTGACTGGAATAAATCCCATTGGAAGAAAATGGATATTTAAAAATAAGTTGAATGCAAAAGGAAAAGTGGAGAAATACAAAGCTCAGTTAGTAGCAAAGGGTTATTCCCAGCTTGAGGGAATTGATTTTGGTGAGATTTTTTCTCAAGTCGCCAAGTTAACCTCTATAAGATTTTTGTTATTTGTTTCTTCTGCATTTGATTTTGAAGTGGAACATATGGACGTGAAGACAACATTCCTACATGGGGATATGGAAGAAGAAATCTATATGAAGCAACCATAAGGTTATGTTGTGAAGGGAAAGAAGGAGTTGGTATGCAAGATGAAAAATTCCCTATATGGTTTAAAACAATCACCAAGGACGTGGTATCAAAAATTTGTTACTTATCTGCTGGGACTTGGCTTCACAAGAAGCAAAGAGGATCACTGTGTATTTTAAATTAATTGGTGATCATTTGATTTATTTGGTTTTGTATGTGGATGACATGTTGCTGATAGGAAACAACAAGGAGATTATCCAGGATGTGAAAATGCAGTTGTCCTCTAAATTTGACATGAAGGATCTTGGTGCTTCAAATTTCATTTTGGGCATGGAAATTAGAAGAGATTGGGAAAGGAGGAAACTCTGGTTAAATCAGAGAAAATATGTTGAGACAATATTGCAGAGGTTTAATATGCAGGAATGTAAACTGGTCAAAGTTCCTATTCCTATTGGTGTAAAGTTATCTATGGATCAATGTCCCAAGACACATGAAGAGGAGGAGGACATGTCTCATGTTCCATATGTGAGTGAAGTTGGCAGTCTGATGTATGCAATGGTCTGTAATAGACTGGACATTTCACATGCAGTGGGAGTTTTGAGCAGGTATATGTCAAGACTAGAGAAGGAGCATTGGACAACAGTAAAAAGGGTTTTCAGGTATTTGTGTGGCACTTCTAGCTATGGATTGTTCTACGAAGGAAGAATGGGACTGGACAGAGTGGTGGATATACAAGGCTTTGTGGATACATATTGGGATGAAGATCTGGATCGTAGGAGATCTACAAGTGGGTATGTGTTTAACCTGTTTGGAGGAGAAATAAGCCGGATGAGCAAAAGACAAATTGTAGTGGCACTTTCAACTACAGAAGTTGAATACATGGTAGCCACCCATGAAAGTAAGGAAGTAGTATGGTTACAAAGATTGTGTTCAGGTATTGGGTTGGTACAACAAATTGTAAGGATAGAGTGTGACAGTCATAGTGCAATTGTTTTGGCGAAGAACCTGACTTATCATTCAAAGACAAAGCATATTGATATTCAATATCACTTTGTGAGAGACATGATTGAAGAAAAGAAAGTATTGCTGATGAAGGTGGACACTTTTAAGAATCTTGCATACTCATTAACAAAATTTGTGAGCACTGAGAAGTTCTCTTGGTGTAGAGGATCCATGGGAATTGTTGCCTTGGATTGTTGACTATGTAACTTCGTAACCCCTTGTATGCAAAGAAGACAAAAAGTGGGAGAATGTTGGGTATGTGTTATATTCTTTTTCGAGTGTACATGGGGGCAAATCCCCCTACACGAGGGTTCAAGGGCAGCGCCCCCCAAAAAAAATATTTTTCCTAGATAAACGTGTCACATATTTAAGTGGTTTTTTGGCACATTGTTTCTTTGTCGATGGTTTTCTATTTTTGATTAATGAATTAGGGTTGTTGAATAATCCAGGTCATTGGGTTAGGGTTTTGGATGTCATTTGATCCTATATGTATATTTTATTGTAAACAATGTATCACAATGATAATATAGAATATGTTGGTTTTCCCGGTTTGGGTTTCCAGGGGAAAAATCTTTGTGTAATGTTTGTATTTGCCATTGTATATTTTTTGATCTTTTACTGAAAATTTGTTTGCAGTAAATATTGTACAAGGTTTAAATCTACAAAAAGGAGGTTGTTCTTACATTCTAAAATTCCCAAAAGGTGTGATTAGAAATCAAGGAGTGGATTTTCTTAGCAGTGTTCCAGATCAAGGAGCCCAGAGTATTTTCATCCCATCTTATTAGATGCTTTTCTGCGATGTTGGGTGCATATTTCTTCCTCCAAAGTCTGGCCCAGATATCATGGGGGAAATTGAGCCACCTCCAACAAATTTTAGCACTAATAACTTTGTATAGGGTAGTTGGGTCCCTCAGCCTTAGGCCTCCCTGTAATTTTGGTTTATGAAGCTTTTCCTAGCTGATCAGAGATACTTTTTTTCTTGTCTTTTTCCCTTGCCACAGAAAGTTCCTTTGCAAGGTTTTCATGGCATTAAGAATGAATCCAAGTGCTTCCAAAGCTGAGAAGAAGTATATGGGCAAGGCTTGTGGGACATATTTAAGGAGGATGAGGCGACAGAGAAGGTTCAACAAGCAAAAAGTCCAAGAGGAAAGTCTTTTGGTTAGGGAAGGGAGAAGTCCTTCCCAAGAGTTGTTTCAAAGAGCTTTGTCTATGAGTGGAATATCAAGTTATTTGGATGGAAGGGAGCTATGAATGAAGCCCAGGATCATATTTATGTGAAGTTGGATAGGGAGCGGAGTGTTAAAAAAGCAGATCTGAGATTTGTCTCGATTGATGTCCATTCCTGACGTGTCACAAAAGGATATAGAGGATCATGTGTGCTTCTCGTACCATTGGGGAACCCAAAATTAAGGTATCATCAACAAACTGGTTGTGGGAGACTGGAGGATCATTGTCCTGTAGGGGAAGCTCGACTAAATATTTGTCAGCAATAGAAGCTTTGATGAAGCGACTTAGAACTTCTTCCATGATGATGAAAAGGAAGGGTGACAAGGGGTCCCCTTGTCTTATCCCAAGAGTGGGCGAGAAGGGGTGCGATGGAACACCATTGATAAGGATAGAGAAGAAAGTAGAGGAGGTCAAGTTGAGGATCCAATCTACCCAAGTAGGTGCAAATCCAAAAGAAAGAAGTACAGATTTCAAGTAAGCCCAACTTATCTTCTCAAAATCTTTAGAGAGATATAACTTTAATAACATACCTGGAGTGTCAGTACTTTAAAGAGAGTGGATAAATTCATGCACGAGAATGAAACTATCCATAATTTTTCTTCCTTCAACATAACATGGTTGCTCAGTCAAAATGATGAAGGGAAGGAGGGGTTTAAGGTATCGGGAAATCACCTTCGTTAAGAGCTTATAGATTACATTGCAGAGAGAAATCGGCATGAACTGTTTTGGGTGAGTAACTCACTCTTATTTTGGGATGAGGGTGAGGAAGGTGGAATTGAGTGCAGGGAGAACCTGACCAGAGGTTTGAGAGTCCTCAGTTATTTTCCAAACTTCCTCCCATATCATGTGCCAACAGTGGTGAAATAAATCCACCGTGAAGTCGTTCGGATGGGGAGATTTTCCTTCTGGAGTGTCTTGAAGCACCAGGTCTACTTCTTCAATCATGATAGACCACAACAAGGCTTCATTATTTTCCTAATTTATGTGGACTGGAATGTGCTGGGTGATTTTTGTAATGGTTGGAGATCGGACACGTGGAGGTTCTGACAACAGATCTTGATAAAAGGACACCAGTGCCAGCTCAAGGTCGTCGTGAGTTTGGATTATTTGGCCTTGTTCTATGACAAGGTGTGAGATACGGTTGATATGTGTATGATGGATCGTTGTGGAAGAACTTGGTTTTTCTTTCCCCCTCTTGAAGCCATTGTATCCTAGATTTTTGCCTCCAGAGGGTCTCCTCTTATGCACGCCTTTCATCCAACTTTTGTTTGATCAAAGCTTCCTTCTCTTCAAGTTCCTCTATGAGGCCTTGATTCTTGATTTGGATCTGAAGGATACGCATTTGATCATTCAAATGTCATTGGGATTCAAATATATTTCCAAAGGTCTGTTTGTTCCAGAGCTTGAAGAGTTTCTTAAAGTTTTTTAGTCTTTGTTGAAAACGGTACATTTTGGAACCATGAGGGATGGTCGCTTCCTTCCACTAAATGGGGGCCATGGGTTGGAAATCTGGATGATTGATCCAAATCCATTCAAATCTGAAAGGCTTGTGTTTAGAAGAGTCTGGGATATCTAACCATATTTGAGTGGGCCAATGATCGGAACCAGGGGTGTCGAGAATGTTGGCTGCCAGAGCAAGTCCATCCATCAAGAGGGAGTCTGATATTAGGAAGTGATATAGGTGGCATGTGACCTATTGGGACCTTGAGCGTCGGTTCAACCAGGTATAAAGGCCATTTTTTGTTTCCAGGTCAATGAGATATAGCTTATCAATTAAATATTGAAAGTTCCCACTTTCTGCCTAGAGTCTAGGAACCCCTCCTCTTTTCTCTTCTAAATTGAAGATCATATTGAAATACCCATCCAAAATCCATCTACGATCATTGGTAAGGGTGGCGATCCATTCCAAATTGTGAATGAAGGTTACCTTGTCCCTTTGAGTAGCAGGGCCACATACATTTGTAATGAAGCCTAGCCTGTTGGAGCCGATAAGCATGTATTCTGCCGAGATTTCCCATCTGGTAGTGAATAAGTTCTCCATGAGAACAGATATTGGGTTCCAAAGGATGGTCAAACCATTGACCATTCCTATTGCATCAATGCTCATCATTTTCCCTTGCTTCCAAAAACAAGAGAGAATTTGATATGTTTCTTCACCTGCACATTTTGTTTATTGTAGGAACAAAATTTCAAGTTGTTCTGCTATGATGTGATCTCGTAGAATCCTTTGATTACTATGACCATTGAGTCCCCAGATGTTCCAAGAGATGATATTCATGATGAGGATGGGGAGGGGAGAGGGGGGAAATCTCTCAGAAATCAGATGTATCTGGCCTAAGTTTACCATGAAGTTTCTAATCTCTTGTATGAGTTTCTGTATGGATTTTCTGCCTCTTTTCTTTTCGTCCTTCTAAGGTTTTTGCTGCTCTTTCAGTTGGATGCCATGGATTCCCAAATCAAAACTGGATCTGGCCACAGAGCCCACTGAGGAGATGAGGAAAACCTTATGTACTTTTTGCACCTAATCTGGAGGGATGGTGTATAGTTGTTTTTGGCGATAGGCTTGCTCTAGATGTACCAAGTATATGCATGTGAGATCCTACTCATCTAGGTCCGTTTCGACATCTCCTTCTTCTAGGTCATATGGTTCACCATCCTTAGTGTGGGAAGTAGGAATGGGCTGAATATGCTCCAAGATGGGGGTGTTCACCATTTTTCCCTTTGTGTTTCCTTGGAAAACAACTTCCTGAGGAGGGATTTGTGATTCATCCATGTCCTCTAGTATTTGTTGAAGGACATCAAAAAATTTACTGGAGAGAAGTTCCTTAGTTGCATTGGTTACAGTTTTCCTGGTCACTTGATGATTCATGTTAGATACATGAGTGAATCCATATTTTGATTTTCTTTTTTGAGGGTTTTCGACATTGCTTGCAGATTTAAGAGGACAGTCTCTGAAGAGATGTCCATGTTCATGAACTTTTCTACAACGAAAAGGTATGTGCTCATAATCAATGGTTTGATACCAATCCTTATCATGATATTCAATGGAAATGGAGCCTAGGAGGGGATTTGAGATATTCAGGTAAACATAAATGCAGGAATATGAGGTATACCTTCTCTTCTTGGTTTCCTATGAGGATTTAACATAAACCCCGATGGTATTTCCAATGCCCGTGAGGATTTCTTCTAGCCAGAACTCCTGCAACAAGGAATATAAATGAATCTAGACTGGTGCATGAGAAAATTCCTCTATTTCATGGATAAAATTATCAGTCTAGAAGCGAAGAAAGAGGCCAGTTGAATTGAAGAAGTAAGGTCCCCCGTCAAAGATGCAGTTTCAATCTTTTAGGTTGTGTAATATTATGGTGAAGAAACCCTTGGAGCCTAACTGTGGGTCATAATGTCCTTTGGATTTCCACCATTGTTGAATCCATTTGACGATCTCACATTCGGAATTCCATAGACCTAATAATTTTCCAATCAGAGTGTAATCATGTTCTCTTGGGCCAACCATATGTGTGGAAGCACCATGTTGTTTATGAGTCTCGACCTCGTAGTGTCATCGTTTCTCTGGGGGGTCATCTCTACAAAATACCAGAGGTAGTTTTGACTACTTTTCCACCTAAATAATGTCACAAGGTAGTATCTCATTCTACAAAATTTAGCTTCTTCACAATATGTTCAAAAGGTGAACAGAAGGATACTACAACCACTACAACCTCGGCCCAAGCACATTATATCCAACAGAAGTAGGTCGAAAAGATTGTAGCAAAGTGGAAAGATTCATTATGCACACAGGCATCTCATGTATCTAGACTAGTTAAAAAGTTCCATCCCTTCCAACCACATGTTCGTAACAACCTTAAACAAGTTAAGCAGCACATCTTCTCCAACAAGGCAAGCAGCTCGTCAAGATGCAAATTCAACAAACGATTTTCCCTCTCTGTCGGGCACTCAATGCAATGGATACCATTGATTCCAAGGAGGGAGGATTGATCCAAGTGGATATTGGTGGCCATCCACCTTTTCCAATTGACTCAAAATAATTTTCTGGCAATTTTGGTGAATTTACTATTTTTAGCAGTTTTTAACTTTTGGGGCCATTTTGAGGGCCCAAATGAAGGTTTTTTGGGATCAATATTCTCAAATATATCCTAAGGCTCCAATTGAGCCCCCTAAATGAATCTCCTCGAAGATATATTTCCAATGAGCTATCATGCACCCCAAACAGAGATAGTATGCCAAAGTTACGGCCCTGGGAAGTTGATACACCAAACTACCCAAAACGAGGTCCACAAAACTGTTGGATTTTCATATTCCGAGGTTAGGGTTTTGGATTTTATTTATGATAAAAATGCCTTTGGAGCCTCATTGTAAAATCATCTTCTTGCGAATGTGAGTAGTGAACACATCTCTTCTCAGAGATAAGATGCCACCATTCTAACAAGTCTTTCACTCTATATTTTTAGAGTCTTTGTACATTTTCGCTCATTAATAGAAAATTGTGTATTATTGTATCTCTGTTTTTATGGTTGCATCTTTGATACATTTTTTTATATTATTGGATATCCAAGATATCTCTGTACATTTCTTTATTATATCGCCACTCTCATTTCGTGTCGAAAATAATTTGGATCAGTGGTATCAGAGTAGGCTGCTCTTGATCTTTTTTTTCAGTGCATGTCCTCGATGAGGTCCGAGTATAGAAAGTTGGGTCTCAAGACTGTCCCTCTTGAAGACAATCTCTCTCACATGCCCAAGAAACCCTCCATGGAGGAAGAAAAGAAAAACGATGGAGCAGACGATTCTATCAATTTGTTGCTTGAGCAAGCTCTCACGCGACAGAGGGACGAAATGATGGAGAATTTTTCCCGCATCCTTCAACGCCTGCCGATAGAAACAAGCGCATATTCATAAAATAGCTTCCATACCTTGCACACCAAGTTGGGTATCAAAGAATTTGAACGACATTTGGTTATGAAATACCATGGGGATCTAAACAGATACATCCAAAATGAAATGGATTTTTTGTACATCTCATCACTCGGTGTTGTTTATCGATATGTTGTTAAAATCGAGAAGAAATTTAAGCACCATAACAAACGGGATTTTGGGTATGAAAATCTACAACAACCAAATTATGATAAAGACAACCCTAACAAACAATCTCCTGAAAACTAGTCCAAGCCACAGGAAAAGAAGGATCATGGGAAGATAAAGAAGGACACCGAAAAATGGTGTGATTTCCACAAAATCCATTGGAAAAACACCGAGGAATGTCGCTTAAAACAATCATTGGTGACTAAGATCAAAGACAAGGAGCCGAACCCTAATTCTGAATCTGATTCTGAAAATACCAGTGAAAGACAGATCATCGACGCATACCCCACTCCTATTGTCGCAACCGCAACAATCCAACCAGAAGAGCCAACAGATCCTGAAGAGGGGGAGCGCCTTTTTCATTCACAGATGTGGTTGAAGGGGACCCCACTGCATTTTATTTTTGATAGAAGAAGCGAGAAGAACCACATCTTAGCAGAGGTCTTCAAACTATTGGGAATGTTGACAACACCACACCCGCAACCATACAACATCGGGTGGCTTCACCAGAGACGAATTCTCTGTGTCAACCAATAGTGTCGATTGTCATATGGCATCTAACCCTTCAACGATGAGTTATTATGTGATTTTTCCCCACTGGACATCTATGATGTTCTCTTGGGCCAACCATATATGTGGAAGCACGATGATGTTTATGAGTCTCAACCCCATATGTCATTGTTTCTCTGGGGGGTCATCTCTACAGAATACCAGAGGTAGTTCTGACTATTGTTCCACCTAAACAGTGTCACAAGGTAATATATCATACTAAAAAATTAAGCTTCTTCACAATCTATTCAAAATGTGAACAGAAGGATACAACAACCACTACAGCTTCGGCCCAAGCACCTTCTATCCAAAAGAAGAAGGTCGAAAAGATTGTAACAAAGTGTAAATATTCCTTTTTCACACAGGAATCTCATGTATCTAGACTTGTTAAAAAGGTCCAACCCTTCCAGCCACATGTTCGTGACAACCTTCAACAAGCTAAGCAGGGCATCTTCTCCAACAAGGCAATAATTTCATCAAGATGCAGATTCAGCAAACGCTTTTCCCTCTCCCCCGGGAACTCAACGCAATGGATACCATTTCTTCCTGAGGGAGGATTTATCCATGTGGATATCAGTGGCCACCCACCTTTTCCAACTGGCTCAAAACAGTTTTCTGGCAATTTTGGTAATTTACTATTTTTAGCAGTTTTTAACTTTCGGGGCCATTTTGAGGGCCTAAATGATTGTTTTTTGGGATCAATATTCTCAATGATATCCAAAGGATCTGATTGATCCCCCAAAATGAATCCCCTCTATGATACCTTTCCAATGAGCTATCATGCACCCCAAATGGAGATCGTATGCCAAAGTTACGCCCCCAGGAAGTTGATACACCAAACTACCCAAAACGAGATCCACAAAATTGTTGGCTTTTAATCTTCCAAGGTTAGGGTTTTGGATTTTATTTATGATAAAAATGCCTTTGGAGCCTCATTGTAAAATCATCTTCTTGCAAATGTGAGTAGCAGACACATATCTTCTCAAAGATAAGCTGCCACCATTCTAGCGAGTCTTTCACTCTGTATTTTTACAGTCTTTGTACATTTTCGCTCATTAATAGAAAATTGTGTATTATTGTATCTTTGTTTTTATGGTTGCATCTCTAATACATTTCTATTATATTATTGGATATCCGATATATATCTATACATTTATTTATTATATCTCCGCTCTCATTTCATGTCAAAAATAATCTGGATCATTGTGGCTAAGCACAAGGTGAACGTGTGAAATCCTAAAGTGTTGGGTGCATCGTCATGAGACAGAAATGAATATGATGTATTAGCCTCCTCTAAGCAGAGATTTGATGAGAAACTCCAGATGACTCTCACGTGTAATGCAGTGGGAAAGAAGATTTGTTGAGTGGACGGGCCTGTGGACGAGCACAGGTGAACGTGATCCTAGTGGTTGAGCACTAGTGAAGAAGTGGTTTTTCTTTGTAATGCAGTGAGCCAGAGATATGGACATCCCTACGAATGTTCCCCTAGTGGTTGAGTACTAGTGGGTGTATGAGATCCCTTTCTATATTATTCAAGAGTCAGACCTGCCTATAAACTTAATTGTAATGTAAAGGGTACAGGTCATCCCCACCTTAATGTAATTGATAATTAATGTAAAAGATAATTAATATGGTTAATATTAATTATATTATGAGATAGATAGGTCGACCTTGTTGTGCCAATAGACACTTTTGTTGACAGGTCAAGTCTAATATAAGTAAAGGTAAATTCCCCATTGAGGAATC
>SNQJ01S0014975.1:90979-110220 GCA_010110895.2 Picea sitchensis | reverse complement strand
TGAGCTCTGACTTCTTTCTTTCTATCTATGGATTCATCTTTCACTACAATGCCTAGAAGTATAATCTCTTGAACCTGTTCCTTATTTACCCGTCCTTCTTTTCTTTCAGTTGTTTTCCAAACCTTTTTGTATCTGACATATTTATTTTTCTCTAGAGAATTTTCTTCATCTCGTTTTATTGTCAATCTTTTGATCTATGAGACTTGGTCTTTGTTCACCTGTTCTTTGTGTTTTCTTATCCATACTTTCTTACATCTGATATCAATGTTCTCTTTCATGGAAGTATCAATCATGCTTCTACAATCACTAGTTATGTGTCCATAGTTATGACATTTGTAACATTCAATGTTACATGGGGACACATAGGCATTTCTTGATTGAACATTTCTTTTATAGTCCCTGTAATCTGCAACCTTATGTCCAAAGTTAGTACAATAAAAACAATGACCATAAAATAAATTTTCATACGTGGGAGTGAAAGATATTCTTTGTAGCGTAGTCCTTCTGAATTTTTGCCTTGACTGATCATGATCATGATTGAAGTTTCTTTGTGGCTTGAACATACATGTCATTCTTGAAGATGTATCTTCAATAGTTTTCTTAGATTCTGGTTAACCATGATTCCTTCCTTTGAGTACTTTTGCATAACTCTTTCTATTTTTTTCAGTCTTCTTTTCTAGCAACCTAGAGTGCTTCTCTTCATTCTCTATAACTGATGTGCATGTTTTTGTCTCTTCAACGTTCTTGTTGAGCTGGACGATTTTACTCCTCAATGTGACAACTTCTTATTCAAACTTCTCAACCTCTTCTTCTTTCTTCATTATCTGAGACTTCATGACTTCTTCTATTATTTTCGCTTCTTCAAGTTGAATTTTTAATGTGATTATTTCTTCTTCAAGTCCTTTGTCTTCTTGACCAAACTCTAGTTTAGATCGTTAGTTCTTTCCTTAAGATGATCTGTCAATATCTTCTCTCACATTTCTGCTTATTCCTTATGTGCTTCTATGTTGGCTTCCAAATACTTCTTTTGATATTCAATATTTTCTTCGATCTTTCTTGCTTCTTCTAGTTGAGTTCTTAAGTTATTGATGACTTGTTGGGATTCTTCAAAAATGTGAACACTTTCCTTTTGTTTCATCAATTCTTTCTTGAGTGACTTGTTTTCTTCTCTTAGTTCATCTAAAGCACTAATCGATTCTTCTTCATAATTGTCTTCCTTTTCAATTAGTTTTTCTGTCTCATTTCGTTCCTGGCATTCTATTTCAATATGTCCACATTTTTCACAATTAAAACAAAACAACATACCTCAGGTGATTATGTACTCTTCATCTTCTGAATTTGCTTGACATGGTGAACATAATTCTTCTTGATTTGTATCCGCGTCTTCTTTGACATTTTATGAATCTGTGATGGGTGAAGAATATATGTCATGTAACGTATCCCAAAGTTATTTTTCTGATGAACATTTACCAACCTTTTCTCTTACCGGATTAGGTAATCCTTCCCAGATGAAATCCATTGCTATTTTGTTATTCTTCCTCAATTCCTTCTTGGTCGCAATCTTTTCCCTTTTTGAACTATAATATCTTGTAACAACTGATAGACAAATATAATTTCCTTGTGCCTGTAATAATACTTTCATCCTTATGCTCCACATATCATACTTAAAACCATTATGACCATTCTTACCATTAAACATTGCTACTCCATTCTCAGAATAATCCATGATCTCCTTCCAGTGGCTAAACTGTTTCCTGAATGAACCAGCTCTAATACCAATTATTGGATTAATGAGAGGGAGGGTGAATCAGTAATAGAGAAATTTAATCCTTTTTAACCATATAATCCAAGTGTTATATTAATGTATCAATATCATCCAATAACTGCAGAGTAAATAATAAATGAACAAATGAACAATCATACACATACACAATACACCAATGTTTTACATCGAAACCCAAAATGGGAGAAAACCACAAAATGATTTTTCTTATATGTCTTGAAGAGTTACATTCATTGGAAGCACCAACTTCCTTTTTTTTCCAGCTGCAATTGGAAGGAGGCTCCAATCCTCTAGTTTCTCAGGCTACAACCTGAGGGAAGCTCCAACTCCCCAATTTTCTGGATACAACTAGAAGGAGGATACAACACCCTATGTTCTTTGGCTACAACTGGAAGGTGGCTACAACCACCTGTCCTTGCCCCATCCAATCGCTCTGAAGTAGAAGTAGTATGATGGAACCACGTTTACACTATCACTGTGACATATACCGATGTAAACCTATACCAATAAACCTGAACCATACATCAACCATGCATCAAGTTGTACCTCAACCTGTAATCAACCTGTACCATAAAAAAGTGCATCAACCATGCACCAACCTGTACCAAACAACCTATAATCAACCTATACTATAAAGAAGTGCATCAACCATGCACCAACTTGTAGTCAACATGTACCATAAACAAGTGCATCAACCATGCACCAACCTGTAATCAACCTGTACCATAAACAAGTCCATCCAACCATGTAAAAAGTATGTACCAATCATGTATCAACTACTCATCAAGATGTAGCAACATCATCAACTATACATCTCATGTATGTGTCAACTCATCAACTACTTGTCTCAACCATGTACCCAACATGTACCTTAACCCAAATCCATCATCAATTAAATCATCCAAATATGATTTGTAACTCTGTAATAGACCTAGTTTATATGATCACATACCTTCAAACCTTCCTTAACTTTCACAACAAGATACTATCATTTTCATCAAACTTTTCTTTAGTCTCACATGACTAGTTTGGGATTAGTCAACAACCCTAACTTGAAATCATCATAACTATGTACCTGTAATGAATAAAGATATGAAAATAGTACACAATGTTCTTCATTTTGTTTTATGCAATTCCTCTAAGTGTCACTACTTTTAACCTCTAAGAAAAGGAGTTATAGCAAAAATGGCATACCTAATTGAATTCTGGCTTATTCTAGAGAGAGAACTTGTAGAGTGTGCCCCGCAAAGAATGTTTGTTAAATCGATTTGAAATTGTTACAAAGAATACAACATGGTGTACTCTAACCAACACATTTGGTATTACATAATTTGGATTTGTTAGGAAGACGTTATGGAATTTTTACCCGAAACACCTATTATAGACTAGTTTCAGGACTAGCCACAAAACCCTATTTTCCATGGAGTGTAAATCCAAAAAAAAAAATACCCACAAGCTGAATTGTTTACCACAGATACTGGGATATCTTTCCTCAATGGCCTATCAATTTCATGGTCTGAATAATTCTAGAAAAATATTTATTGTGAAAATGGTGAGATGGCCTGTAAATAACATACCTTAGAAAGCATCATCAAATTAATTTAGCCTCCCTTGAATTATGGCCTTATTTTATTCACTTTCCCTCTGACATTCGGCTTAGGTATCATTTTTTCACCTCAGTCACCTATGTATATTCAATATGCTCAAGTGTGATCTAAAATGAGAGAGCCTTGCCTCTTATTTATACTCTCCAAATATCTTCCTTAGAAGCATCTTCTAGGTCACTTAACCCATTTCTAGGTCACTTAACCTACTTCTAGGTCACTTAACCCATTTATAGGCCACTTAACCTATTTTCCTCATTTTTAGGGTTAACCACTTTCCATAATTAGAAATTTCTCCATTACTTTATCATTTAAATATTCTTCCTTGACTTTGTCACCTCACTTTATCATTTAAATAATCTTCTTTGATTGTGTCACTTAAATTTATTATTTAAATAATCCTTCTTGACTTTGTCACTTTACTTTATCATTTAAATAATAATTTATTCTTTGCAATCTCTTTGACTTATTTGACCTTTTGGGGCTTCAAGCCAACATATGAGGGTCCTCCAACTTCATAAAGTCATAACTCGCAAACCATAGGAGTTATGTGATGTTCTGCATACCACTAGAAATGGCATGACATGTACTATCCATCTATAATAGTCTTGATTTAAAATATATAAAAACTCATAGCATTATCCATCAAACAAACTTGGGTCCATTACCCAAACCTGGGTTCTCCAACTTCTCATGGCCATGACTCTCTAACTATGAGGAGTTATGTGATGTTCCACATACCACCAGAAATTGAATGACATGTACTATCCATATAGAATAGTCTTACCCTCAAGTATATTAAAATGCATACCATTATACATGAAACAACCTTGGGTCCATTACCCAAACCTTTGTGCTACCGGAATTCGCTACCGGACTTTCTCCAAGGGTTGAAATCAATCTACAATATCACTCTCCAATAGTTGACATCAATGAAAACCAACAATCGATACCAACTATCCATCAACCTAAGCCATATGTCGGACATATATTTGGTTTACAGCTTCCAATTAGTATAAGAGAGAAACAACTGTCATCAAATCAAATTTTCATGGGTAAGTATGGAAACCATAAATTCCATAGTTGGAAACACAAAAAACATTATGGAGAATATGAGTGACACTCTCGAAGAAATGAAGAATTATGTGAAAGAAATAATGGAAGAAAAATTAGAGAAGACACTCTTGGCGTACTTAAAGGAGAGGGGTTTCTGCCACAACCAAATCTCGCTTCAAGATGAACACTAGAAGAATCCCTCCATCACCAAGATGGACCCCAAGGTTTCCAAGCTAATTATTTTTTATGGTAATAATCAAAGAAAAAAGCATGGCAATGTTGCCTCCATTGTCAAGTCCAACTCAAAGGAGTAACGTGTGGAAATTGAAGATACATGGAAGACAAACAAATCGTTGGATCCTCTGTCAGATGATTATCTACATTTGGAAATCCCTGAATATATCAAAGAATAAATTGGTCATTCATTAGTTCATATGAGCCCCGGGATATAGAGAATTCCATATTTTCATCCTCGGTGACTTCCATAGTATAGAAATGGTGTCAATGTCGTCTCCATATTTCCTCGCCTTCCAACATGACTTCATGTATGACGTTTCAGAGGTGGAAATGGAAAAAATTTGGACGATACAGACACATTTTAGAAGTATTTGGGATATTTATTTGAAGTAGGGACGTCAAAGGCTAAGCTATTATCTATCCCTCCACCCTTCAAATAGTTACATTTTTCTTCATGGAAAAAACATGGCATCTCCCGACATTTCTGCTTTTCTTCCAACGGAAATGGTAATAGGTTTTCCATTTTTCATACAAACAAATTTCTTATTGTTTTGTTCCAGAGAGAGTATTATTTTTTAACACAAATGGAACTAGGGAATACTAGATTGTATTCCATTAGCTTTCCGTTCAACATTTCATTTTTTCATCCAAGTTGATTCACCCCTATCATCAAAATCTCAGTTTTATGAATACATACTCATTGATAATAAATATTACCTATAGATGGTGCAATTTAGAAACGATATTCATGGCCAGTTAAGAATGGAGGAAATGATTTTATACGACTCCAACTTTGTTGACAGAAATTTCTGTAGGCCATCAAAAACTCAGATTATACTGCCAAATTTTAGAAGCATTTTGGAGAGAGAAAGAAAACGATGTCGGCAAAGCATCTTGGATTCTTTCTTGGCTGGTGAAAATAAAACAGTCCATCCTTGCCTTGATAAGATTTCGTTTTGTAATATCTTGAAGTTCTTTCATGTGATAAATGTGTCATATGATTGGTGCGCTGGTTGCATTCAGTCATGTGGTTGGGTGAATGGTCCGCCTGAAAATTTATATGTGGAACTTCTTTATTTCATCATTGAAAATTGGAAGTCTAGACCTCCAAGTCACCTACGCAATGCTCCCTTCCCAAAGTACATAAATTCTACCAACATAACATCTTTGGCAAGTGTATCAAATGATGAATCGGGAACAAGAATATATTTTTTGTCAGAGCCGCACATATTGTGGTTGTCAAAATGGTCTGGAGATCTTCAAAATGTTTCCCAACACTATTCTATGTCTGAATCTATTAAGAAGGCCGTAATATATTTGGATGGTAACAAAGGTGAGAAGTTGCATAAGTCATTGGAGGAGTATCCTAAAATCACACAAATTTATATCGCAAGTTTCACAAAGCAATTTTAGGAGGTTGTAAAATATTCAACAAATAGTAGAATATTCCTTGAAGTGCAACAATAACAAGTATTAGGAGAATGGAGTTCATTTTGAAAATGGGGGAAAATGTCTCAGTGTAGTCAACACCATTAACTCGAGAAAAACCTTTATCCATGATCCTTTCTTTGAACTTGTCAACTAATCCATCCGTTGCAAATTTGGTATGATAGATCCACTTACAGCAAACCAATTTTCTTCCCTTAGGAAGTGGAACAAGATCCCAAGTTTTATTATAAATCAATGAGTTGTACTCTTCCTCCATTGTTGAATCCTAGATGCTTCATGAAATGATTGTGGATTTTAAGTTGTGGCAATGTAGGAATGCAAAATATCTTAATGTTGTGATCGAGTCCTCGGAGTATTGGAAGGATCCCCAACAAGAGTGTCTACAAAATCAAGTGTCTAACAATCCCAGTGAGGCATGGTAGGGGATGGAGGAGGAGAATCCTCATCCTCAGAATCTAAACTCTGTGAAGAGAAGGATGAAACCTCATGATCAACTATGTGAGTAGAGGTAGCTGGAGAAAAATCCTTTGAGTCACCATCTAAATCCGTTGTCAAATAAGGAAGATGAGAGGATGAACTAGGATAGCTTTCCTCAATTATCACACTATGCTTAATGAATATCTCATGTGTCTCGGGATCTAAGCGTTGATATCCTTTGACACCATGGGGGTAACCAAAAAAGATGCATTTTCTAGTATGAGGTTCTAAGGCCTCACACTTCTCTAAAGAAATGTGTGCCCAAGATGGGGATCCAAAATCTCTGACGTGCCACACAACAATTTTCCTTCCACACCAAGGTTCAAATAGAGTGATGCCCTTAAATGCCTTATGTGTAACTTAGTTTTGAATGTTAACATCACAATTGATAGCTTCTACCCAATGCTCAGGTGCAAGGGAGTGTGCATGGATAATGAAACCAACCATCTCTTTCAAGGACCTATTTTTCCTCTCTATCACATTGTTCTATGGATGTGTATAGGTGATAGTATGATGAACATCTATGCCTTCAAGAATGAAAAATTGTTCAAAGCGGTGTTCACATATTCTCTACCATTATCTATATGGATAATTTTGATGCATTTCCTAGATTGTTTCTCAGTGCGAGCCTTGAACTCCTAGAATTTATTAAAAGCTTATGTTTTCTACCAAAGAAAGTAGACCCATGTGTATCTAGAAAATTCAACAATACAAGTGAGAAAGTATTGAGCCTTGCTGAAAGACAGGGATGGAAATGAACCCACCACGTCAGTGTGAACCAACTCTGTTACACATTATTTTCATCATCCCTATGACCGTTAATGATGTAAACCTATTTGTTGTCTTCAGAAGGATTAGTGGCATGAATTCCTGAGGAAAGAAGGGAGAGGAACTTTGCCTGAGAGATGAAATCACATTTTCCTTTGTAAAAACCCTAATAAGGAGGATTACCGCACCCTGTCCAGTTATAGTGGTGTGACAATCATAGATCTTCACATACTACACTAAACTTGTCCCGTGACGTCATCGCACTCTGCTCATTTATAGGGGTGCGATGATTTTCGTACATGGGAAAAACGAGCAACTTCTCGATGCTTCTAGAAGGAGAAGCTTCTATGGTGAGGTGGCCTATGATCGGTTTGGATCTTACTTTCTTTTCTGATTTAGTGGGATCATCCTAACCTCCTCACCTTATCCTCTTCATCTTATAAAAAGAGAGGAGCTCTCATGGAGAAAGTTAGATTGGATTGAGTTTGAGTTTTTGGAGATTGGTAGCTTGGTTAGATTGGCTTTGAGATTTTATTTGTCAAGATAGATTGTGAGTGACTTTCATATCCATAGTCTCATAATATGTGAATCAAAAGTGTGTGGGAAACAAGGGACAGTTGGAAGGGACATTACGACATCAAGGCTTTGGTTGTAATCTCTCTTTCTATTATTTAATATAGATGCACTTTTCTTTCCTATATGAATCTTATTTTTCCATATTGTATGATTCCTTGATCACATACATAGATTCATATCAAATATTTCTTGTATTATTCTTGTCTTCGTTGGCTTGTGTTTATTTGTATATATTTCTCCATAAGCCTCATGATAGATATTGGATTGCATTGGCGAAGTCAGATCTTCAATATTTAAAAGGCATGTTCTAGATCCATTTCTCATTTGATAATTGAAATCTAAGGAAAGAGTAGTGTACTGCCTTGTTTTGTTCTAGTTTTGTAGTGAAGCTAGGGAGATATGTTTGTGTCTACACTTATCGATTAATCCGATAACAAACTCAAGGACTTTTGAATCCCTACAATCCTCCCCTTTGTTGAATTTTTCCTCGGGATCCTTTCCCAAGGCACAACGTAAAAAAACTCCATCCGAGAAATTGAACCGAGGAAGACCTATGACCATATCTTGCATGTTAAGTTGCTAAATATAGCGAGAGATGAGATGACCAAATTGTTCATGCCATATATTACTCACATAATCTAAATGGGTGAGAAAGTAAATAGAATGAAAATCAGGTACAAAATGAGAGAAAGCATACAGGTGATACTCATGATCAACCTTACCAACTGCAAGAAGTGCATTTTCTTCAAGATTCTTGATGGTGACAAAATCTAGAGCCAACTCAAATTTTCTTCCATTATAAGCAATTTGAAAGATGGAGATAATTTTGGCTGACAGATTAGGTACATAGAGTACATCCTCAAAATTACCAGTGCCAACATCAAAAAAACCTCAAAAGTGCCAATGCCAACATCAACAAAACCTTTCTCAATGGCATCTAAAGGAGAGTTATCCCAAATGAGAATGAGGGGCACTAAACAAGGCTCCAACAAAAAATTCCATTGTTTGACAGAACCTATGTGATGTGATGCACCTGAGTCAAGAATCCACCATTGAGAAGAATTTTCAGTAGAGACATGCGTAGTTTCTTTTTGTTTTCCTAATTTGGAAAAAGGAGTAGAGAATTATTGTGAAGAAGGTATACTAGTGTTGTTATTTTTCAAAATATGCTTCAACTCATCGATCTTCTTCTTATGATAACAATGTTTCTCATGAACAAGCTTATTGTATTAACTACGAGTTGTCCTATCATTCTTTTAAGAATTCCCCTTTGAAGAAGAGGAGTTGGAGTCTTCTTTTGGGGCAGATGAGGATTGTGCCTAATCATTTCGTGACTTCTTCTTGAACTTCTTTTGTTTCTTATCAGGTTTCCCCAACTCTTTCTATCCCTTCAAATGACTTGTCAACAAATCCTGAGACTTAGATGAATTAAGGAGACCCATAGAAAGAATCTTCCTTTTGTAGGAAAATCTCGCTGCGGATAGGTAGATCTCCTCTTGAGAGCTAGACTCGTAACTCTTAAGACAAAAGGTGCTTATCATGGACATTGACTTCCTTTTAGATCTAGATAAACTAATGTGTGAGGAGGAAGGAGAAAATAAGTACCTTTTTATTGGTGTTTGTCCTTGCACAGTCCGAGTTAAGCTCTAATCTTAAACTCCTTGATAAGCCCTATAGACAAACAAAGATACAACCAGCTTCCTACTCTATTGAGATTAACTCAAAATAGTTCTATCTGTTAGAGACAAATTCATGTGAGATCAAACATAGACATGAAAGTAACAGGCCAAGCATATATATTAATGAGAACAACAATGAAGAAAACTTACAACCATAGATGTGAGTGCAGTAGCTTCATCAAGTTCCCCTTGTCCAAATCCTTGCTTAAACAATCCATGCACAGAATGATGATGCTCCAAATGACATACCACTCATGAGATCATAAGTTTGGTATAATTATCCATCTCCATTCCCACTCCTCCATGGAAATACCTCATTATATAAGATTTGGAGACTTAACCACCATGGAGAGAATCTCTCATCAGATCCACTAAGAAAGGGATCTCTAAGATATTTAGGGAGAAAATATATCTTAAGGATTTGGGGGAGGAAATATCTCTCAAGGATTTTAAGGAGGAAATATTTCAACCATCCATGAGATCCTCCACCTTCCCTAAAAAATAGGAAACCAACATGGGAGTGGGATCCACTCACACTTAATTCTCTTTCATGAATAATAATAATGAATTCATGTGCGCACTTGATTCTCTCCACTTCAAGTAATTTCTTTCCATGAATATTAATAATAATTCATGTGTACTTGAAGTATTTCTTTGGCCTTCGTATAATATATCCCTCCTCCACAGTGTACTTAGTATTTCTTTGCCTTCATGTAATATATCCCTCCTCCACATTGACTAGGGATTGTGACATAAGTTATTCCAAGGTGTCAAGGTGTATGCGACACTTATACGACACTTTACGACACTTAGGGCGAGGTACCTAGGTGTGTAAATTTCATGTGTAACATAATGCCCCCTAAAGTGTGAGGTCAGAAGAGAGAATGATGGCCGAAACACTTTACAAATCTTTAAAGAAAGGGTGTATATGCAGAGAACTTGATAGAAGCTGCACACAAACATCCAACAAATATTATGACATGTTTCAAACCCAAGGCAGGAATACCTATGCTTAGGTGATAAAGACTTGCAAGATATGGCCGCCATAAAATACACTGCGGATCCATGATTATATTGACAAAACGGTATAGACACTGAAGATACACTATGGATATATACTCCCATGACCTAAATTTATTGTAACCATGAAGAATACACAGTGGATCTATGAGATGACAAGACATAGCCACAACCAATACAAAGTGGATCTATGTAACAATATATGTGTCATTGTTCAAGAGAAACTCTATCACAACCTGGGCAAAGTACATATCAGAGTGATCACTCAACCCAGGGTCTTCTTATCGATCTCGATGTAGTATGAATCTAACCATGTGAATAGATGTCTTGATGTCAAACATGGTAGAAACCACTTGATTACCGGTCAATAATGTAAACCGTTAACAAGCGCGAGGGAAATCACCATTGATGTCAATGATTCCCAAGGTACCCTAGTACATTCCAACGAATGTGAATGGATGAGATGAAGTCGAACATCCGTGGAATCATCTGATCAGAGGTCAATGATGTAAACCCACTGTCGAACATGAGGAGGCCTACCATTGAGGCATGTAGGTCCCAAAGTACTAACTGGTTTCTAAGTCTATTTCCTAGATAATGTGTTGAAGTCGACAAGAATAGACTCGTCGAAGGAGGGCCTTGATGTATCCCCCATCAACGACAAGAAACGAACACAAATATGTAATTGGTAGATCAAATGAACATGGACTGACACAGGTATTGAGACAAGATATTTTTGATGGCCGACTCTCGAGGCAGATACATCCCTTGAACACTGAGGCAGAACAACAGAAACATGACACGGACCAAAACACAATAATGCAGTGGATACTATGACTTTCGTCGGGTGACCCAAAGGAGTAAGAAAAAATCAGAGGATTGGTTCAGTGCAGAGGTTCAATGGATTAAGATGTGTGCAAAGACAAAGTGTCGTGTTCAAGGGAGACTCTAAGAGTTACTGGTAATGTTCTCAAAAACGGCTCGGCTTGCTTCCCTCAATTTTTCCCCCATCCAGATAGACAAATACCTCTTTTTAATTTAACGAGCTCGAGGAGGGTAACACATGCTTGATATAACTCACCTTCGGTAAGTTCCTCTTCCTTTGTTTAACGAACTGGAAGAAGTAAGGGTTCGATCCTGTATGGGCCTGTCGATGTTGGTTTAACGAGTCCAAAGATAGAAAAATCGAAGGTTTTTCATGATTATAGAGTCTTGAAAAACAATTAAAAGAGAACTCTCTCAGTTCCTTTTTCGTATAGTTTGATGAGACCGAAAAAGAGATAAACTATCGCTCAACAGACGTTTTCTTCAAATACGTTAACGAGTGTGAAGAGAACAAGGTTGCTCGACAATCTTTTCATGTTTAGAGAGTTTGAAAAGAACTTAAATATAACTCCTTTGTTGTCCTTTTTTGTAAATTATCACTTGAAAGATGCCCTTTCAAACCTTTTAATGAGTGGGAAAGGAAGCAAGATCTCTCAACAATCTTTTCATGTTTAGAGAGTATGAAAAGAGCTTAAAGGAGACTCCAGGGGATTCCTTTTTCATGTATCCATACAGGTCTGAGAAAGAGATAAAAGTATACCTAGATGAATTCTCATGTATTCAAGAGCATGAGAAAGAACAAAGACTAAGCTCAGTATGCCCCCAGCTTGACAGCTAGTGACTTAACTCCAGAATGATCATCAAAGGCTGGAGACATGCCCTCCAAGCTTCAATTCATTCACCAACATTGAGGTTCTCACCAATTTCTCTACTAGATGAAAGAAAGGAGAAAGGTGGATGAAAAGAAGGTTCAAGAGAGGTGACTATTTCATTTTTTAACGAGATTGACCCAGGAAAAGAACTATGCTCAGGGTTTCGGTTTCGATCCCCAGATCACTGTTTCATTTTTTAACGAGCTTGCTACCGAGAGGAAAGCTATGCTCAAAGCCTCTATTTCATTTTTTAACGAGATTGCCACAGAGAAGAGAAACTATGCTCATGGCCTTTGTTTCATTTTTTAACAAGCTTTCCACAAAGAAGAGAAACTATGCTCATAACTTCTTCTTGATCATGGCTTCCAAGACCATAATGCTCTGGAAGGACACCATGTCAAGGGACAAAACTCGGTCATGGATTCCAAGAGATATTCACTGGATGGAAGAAAAATTCTTCGGAAGGAACACATGTCGAGGGTTTTAACAGGGGTAAGGAGATCAGGCTCCAATAGCCCTACCAAAGAAATCACCATGTCAACTACCAGATCCAATTCATCCAAAGTCGAAGGCATGGGTGACGATAGAAAATCGACATCAGGAGGGGAGATAGACTATATATCTTTCCTAATTCTTCATGAGGGGGAAGAAAAAAAGATCGATGATGATTATCATCCCGAGGTAGCTCTCCAACGTGCAACATTTCCATGATAGATTCATCCGAGGGAAAAATTGGGGAAATGTAGTCAATTGCAGATGACAAGGAACTCAATCGTGATTGCATCGAGGAATCGTCAAGTGCCAATAGATGTTGGTCATCCAACGAGGGAGAAGCTGATTGGATAGAAACGTATGATGTTTCGGCTAGACTAAGTGGCACGGTGTCACCTAGTGCATCTAATTCCAATGGATGAGGTACAATCCAAGGGTCAGATGATTCCAGAGATTGACAAGCCGCGGTCAAAATCATATCGACGGTGGAAATATGATGTGTATTCGGTGGAAGTGGTGTAGGGAAGGTACCCATGAGGCTAGAATCTTTCAATAAGCTAACACCAACGCTTTCATACATGATCTTGTGGTCTCCCAAGAAAGGAATATTGTTGGTAGCAGGGGCGCGAGCATCGGTCGTGCAGAAATCCAACTGATCAATAGTGACAATTTTTCCTTGATGAGGAAATTGTACACATCGAAAAACCGACGAGGCAACAACAGTCATAGCATAAAACCAACTTCTTCTAAGTAACAAGTTGTAATCGAGGGGAGCATTGACCACCTTGACATCAACAATAACAGTTTTTCCACCCAATTGGATGGGCAGGGATTGTAAAAGCCCATGGGGATGAAAACCTCGCCCATCAAAGGCACATAACATCGTTGGGGATTTTTTTAAGTGCAGGTGATTTTAAACCTTTCCAACACGCTAAAGACATGACACAAGTTGAGGCTCCCGCATCTAGAATAGTTCGGTGGATTTGTTGATTGTGAGCAACAACATCAACTTGGAAAGCAAGTTGGTGGGAGAGTCAAGATGCATAATTGTCCAGGTTAAACATGATATGGTTGGACGACTCAGGATCAACAGTGCCAATAGTGGCCAAGAGCGTTCTACATTGATTGGGGCAGTGTTGTAGAACTTCTAATGCAAACATAGCACACGGTGCTTGAGCCAAATCTTCAACAATTTTGTAGTTATGGGCGGCACGTGAACTAGGATTAAAGGTAGCTTTGCGGATAGTGCTCTTAGGAGGGAGTAAGATAGAGTCAAATGCAGGTTTCTTGATCTGAAGTGGTCCAGACGGAGGATTAACCGATGGAAGACTAATGGAGGATGGTGATGGATTCGATAAAGTACTAGTACCGTTAATGTATTTTCCTTTGTCAGGGTTACCTGGTGTGTCATATGTCTAAGAGCAAGTGTTCAAATTAATCGCATTAAACATATAAATATGTGCACTCGACGATGCCTCATCATTAGGATGGCTAGAACTGCCCCCAGGAGAGGGGGTTTGAGCAACCATGGATTGTTGTTGTGGAAAAGACTGAGTAAGCACAACAGGTTGTGACTTTCCTTGGAAAATTTTGGCCACTTCATTGTGAAGTAGGTAGTCTCGAGTGTAGTTATCGTCACCACAAATGATACATGGGAATTTCAGTTTTTGTTGTGTTTGATTTTCGGTAGTAGGTGTTTGAACTTGATTTTTTGGTTGTTCATTGTTATTTTTTTATTTATTCTTTGTCTTCTTCTTACCTCCAGATTGTTGTGAAGGGGTAGATTAAACTGCATTCACCTCAGAGATCTGAGTTTGGGGGGAGGTAGAGGAGAGTGTGGTCGATTGGGAAATAGATTGAGTTTTGACAGAACTAATAACACCATCCACATGAGATGAGGATGACGGCTTAGATGGATCAGTATTAGCTCAAGCAACATTTGGAAGCAAATCATACAAAGTACCAGATTGTGAATAAACCAAATCTAAGTACTGAGCCCGAGAAATGGCTTGTTCCTCTGTGACCGTGCCACCCATAGCGACATCGCGAGCGATCGAGGGTAAAAGTTATTTAGTGAACCATCCTACCAATAATATGTCAGGAATGATTACCTTGATCATCCTTCATTGTCGTCTCCACTCATGAATATGGTCAGAGATATGCACAGATTCAGTTTGATGTAGGGAGGTCAAGAGTTCAGTACCCATATCGTAGCAAATAGGTAGTTGAAAGTGTGTGAGGAAAGACATGGCAAGGGAATTGAAATTATGAAAAGAAGCATGTGGTAGTTGAATATACCACTTTGATGCTGAGCCTATAAGTGTTTGCTGGAAAAGATGAAAATGTACAGAATCATCCATGAGGGAGTTTGATGAACACCACAAATGGAAAGTCATCACATGGTTGTTTGGATCTTCACCAGATTTTCCGTCAAATTTCAGAATATCAGAAGGAAGTTTAGCTAGAATGACTGGCCAAACCGGTGAATGAAAAATAGGATCATTAGTTAACCGAGACAAGTCTAGGAGATCCAGAGTTGCAAGGAAAGGTAGTTGTTTGTTAATTTGTAGATGATATTGGTGCGGAATAGGAACACCAGTAGGACCATAAACTAGTTTAGGTGGATAGTTGTAACCAATAGGTCCTCCTACATATGGTTTTTGTTGGCCAGGATAAGCAGGATTCGATGATGGATGAGAAACATTTGCATAACCCGGTGGGTTCTGAGCATTATAGGCTGGGTGATTTTCTTTCCCATGAGGAGGATAAACATTTTTCCCTTGAGGATGGTAAGGAGTAGATCCTAGAAGCAGATACACATTAGACCCATGAGGAGGATAAGATTGTGGTCCCAGATAACTCCAGGTGGTGTTTGGGATGCCGCCCATATAAAGTTGTCCGTAAGATGTTCCAGAAGGAAAAGGATTTGATACTCCTCCTAGTGGATTATGAGATGAGTGCCCCCCAATGTGGGGTTGAATAAAAGTGCCTCCTAAAGATACTCCCCAGGATTGTGAAGGGTTTTCAGCAAATGAAGGTTACCCCCTTGCCAGCGGTGGATTTATAACTGGGGTATGACTGGCAAATGAAGGTTGCCCTCCAGGAGGAGCATGCAAAGGGGGATGTTCCCTGGGAGGGTTAGGCCCTCCATAGAATGGTAGTCCTCCAGGAGGGAAAGGTTCATTAGATGGTGGTTTCCCTCCAACTAGTTGTGTTTGGCCAGCAGGGGTCTGCATTCTCAGGTGAAAAGATGTCCCAGCAGGATCTTGTGGAACATGTGGAGCTATAGAGTAAAATATTATAGAAACTGAAGTAGGGATTGATGTGCCTTGGAGATGAGTAGAGGTGATGAGTCCAACATTAGGATGGACTTGTGTTGGCATAGAAGGTGGGTTAATATCCTGATCGACTGGGTGATCCATGGTTTGACTGGATGGTTTTGTTTCACTAGGAGGGTCACGAGGATGAAAGGGTTGTTGAAAGGATACAAAATGTTCATAGAGATCATGTCTTGATGAATTTCTCCATACAGAATGAGAAAATGTGGGATTGGTATCCACTGTGGTGCTAGGACGAAAAGGGGTCCTATACTCATCACCAAACATTGGTTCTGTGGATCCCATATATGTTTCGTTAAAAGTTATCTCTAGTAATCATGGGACCTCTTAGTCTATGATGTTCCTAAGGGAGTCTAAATGAAGAAAAAGTGGTTCGTGAGGGGTTACCAACACAGATGTAGTGTGAAGAGTGGGATTTTCAACCCTAACCAAAGTGCCTTCTGAGTTATCTAACGGAGGAGCAATAACACTTCCAGCGTCAGATTTATTTTCTACCTCTCTATGGTAGTTGTCTTCTGGAGGGTTAAGAGGTAAGGGTTGATAGCCTTTCGGAGGCAGCCCTTGCATCCTACATGATCAGCGAAGACCTTTATCATCTACAGGCTCAATTTTGGAGAATAATAGATTACATTGAAAATCTAGGGCCAAATAACAAGAAGAAACAACATACGCTAATAAAAGCTAGGAATCAACCAAGCAAACAAAAATTCTCTCGATGATCGTACTAGTTGGTGATGAAATCCAACATCACGTGATCAAGTCGAGAATGGGATAGGATATAGTGGAATAGTTACAATGGCGACCTACTTAATAGACTTTCACCTTGGTGCAAGCTTCCACACAGTAATTGTGGATTTACCCTCCAAGGAGCCTGAGTGAGTTTGACCAATGTCTATTCTATGTATAGTGAGACTTCCCTTCACCATCACCTTTTGTAAGTACCTAAAGATTATGGCAACTAAAGACACCAATTCACAGTGAGTCCCTGGGTGGGTACAGTCGATAGTCCAATCCAAAACGTATGGGTAGGATAACAAGTCTGAAATCAACCCAAGAGGCTCCCACACATAATCGTGGGTATACCTTCAAGTGACCCCCAATATACAATCCGACCACTACAAACAGTTGAACCATGGAGGGATAATCTCTGTAATTCGCCCGAATGCAACCTCGTGCATAACCCCTGTGTGAGAGGGGGATTGCAGAAAACCGATATGATAATTGAATTTGACTCTCCCTAGCTCAGGATGCTAATGTTTGTTTTGAAAACTTTGGAGAGTTGTACTCACAGCCTAATCCAAAGTGCTAACCCTAGTCTACTGTTGGTGGAAGATCCTAAAAACAAAAAAAATGTTCTAGATAATTTTTAATTAGCGTTTGTTTTACAGTTGTTCTTTACTCAAAGGGTGTGTGAAAGTGAAACTGATGGAATGATGACTCAATTCCAAAAGCATGAATAAAAGATGATAAACAATTGTTTCTTTTCAATGAATGCATATTTAAGGAAAAGGGAAAGAGAAAGAGTCATTTTCATATCAAATACTAATAAGGAATGTCCTCAATCAATTTGTTCTCAATCAAATCCAATGTAATGCTGAAACATTTCAGAAATGCCTTCTAATATGCAAACCAATCAGTAATATGTACCTTTGTTGTTTTTATGTGAATGATGATCAATTCAATGCAAAACTTCTCCTACCAACTACCCTTTCAGATCAAGGAGATTCGGACAAGCATAAGCAGATTTCGCACAAACAACACACCCTCTTGCTATGATTGAAACAAGAAGCAAAAAGAAAACAAAAGATAACATAGAAAATCAAGAATTTCACACAAAATAAAGATGCTAAGAAAAATGACCTCAAAGAACCAAATGAGATGATTCATAGATTTCTAATGCCCTTCACCAGAGTTCCCGCTCACTCGGATAAGAGAGAAGAAAGCAGTGGATTGATTCCAAGTTCTCAACAGTAGAAAAATTCAAAATAAGGAAGAAGGTCACAAAATCTGAACAACAAAGTGCTTAATTCTTATAAGGAAGAGTTTCAAAGGTCAATAGGAAGAAGCATTGAAGCACAAAGAAGCCGAGCAAGGGAAAAAACAAAGACTGGGCTTCAGAAAAGACAAATTTGGAAGTTTTTTTTGCATAGGAGAGGATTGCGCTCTGGTGTAAGGGGAACCAGAGCGTTATAATGCTCTATCTAAGACCAAGGGGGAGTGCCAGTGCTTTGATAACAAGGAAAGGGAGCGCCAGTGTCCTAAAACCCAGAAAAATGTCCAAAAAACCCAAAAACTTAGTTAAACTTTGTCAATCAAGATGAATGTGATGGAATAAGGATTCAATCAGCATATGAAATCAAACATACGAGGTGAACAAGGTATAAAAAGAATAAAGGGTAAGACAAGGTCTATGAGGAAAACCAAAACTGAAAGTTTCGATTCGTTGCCCAATGGAGTCGCCAATTTCTGTTGTAGAAAAATCTCCCTATGGACAGGTAGATCTCCTCTTGAGAGCTAGACTCGTAACTCTTAAGACAGAAGGTGTTTATCATGCGCACTGAATTCCTTTTAGATCTAGATAAACTAATGTGTGAGGAGGAAGGAGAAAAGAAGTACCTTTTTACCGGTGTTTGTCCTTGCACAGTCTGAGTTAAGCTTCGATCTTAAACTCCTCGATAAGCCCTGTAGACAAACAAAGATACAACCAGCTTCCTACTCTACTGAGATTAGCTCAAATTAGATCTATCTATTAGAGACACATTCATGTGAGATCAAACACAGACTTGAAAGAAACAGGCGAAGCATATTATATTAATGAGAACAACAATGAAGAAAACTTACAACCATAGATGTGAGTGCAACAGCTTCATCAAGTTCCCCTTGTCCAAACCCTTGCTTAAACAGTCCACACACAGAATGTTGATGCTCCAAATGACATACCACTCATGAGATCATAAGTTTGATATAATTATCCATCTATGTTCCCACTCCTCCATGGAAATCCCTCATTATATAAGATTTGGAGACTTAACCACCATGGAGATAATCTCTCATCAGATCCACTA
>SNQJ01S0014975.1:77660-90969 GCA_010110895.2 Picea sitchensis | reverse complement strand
CTCTCACTTAATCAATTTCTTTTCCATGAATATTAATAATAATTCATGTGTACTTAGTATTTATTTGCCTTCATGTAATATATCCCTCCTCCACATTGACTAGGGATTATGACATAGGTTATTCCATGGTGTCAAGGTGTATGCGACACTTATACGACAGTTTACGACACTTAGGGTGAGGTACCTAGGTGTGCAAATTTCATGTGTAACACTTCCCCTGCTCATGCGTTAACATTTTTTAACATGAACAAAATAAGGAGTTACATATGCAAATCCCATTGTCAACCTATGAGTGTGAAATCTAGAAACAAATGCAGCATATTCATATCCAAGTTTAGAAAGAGTAGTCAAGACAAGTGGTATGTCCTTTTTCTCTACACCACATGATTTACAATGGGATCTTAGGTCATTAACCTTAATTTGTTACATAATCCTAGATGTTGTCAAAATAATTAGGATCAAGATTCATTAGTTCATTGTAAATTTGATATCCCCTAACTTCATCAGTTGCCCCATAGAGAGTTTTTAAGTTTTCCCATGCATCATGTGAATTTGTACATCCATCAAGTTGAAACATCATATCAAGGGAAACTAGACTCCTAAGACAACCAAGAGATTTTGTTTGTTCTATCATCCATAATACCTTTTCCTTATCATATGTGGGTTGAATTACCTTTTTCTCAACATACGATGTATATACTTGTTGCATTAACACATTCCATGCATTTTGATGCCATGTGTTGTAGTTGAATGATGTTAGCAATGTGAATTTAAACTTACCCAATTGTGAAGGAAAAGAGAGCACGAGTAGAAAGAGATGCAAAAGAACAATCACACCAAGAGACCCCTCCCGAATCACTCAATCAAAGAGCCCCTCCCCAAAGAAAAATGATTTGGCACTTTATATTTAGTGCAATTACATTTTCCACTAGAAAGAGAATCTTGAGTGGACTTGACTTCAATGCCTTTGCAAATCCTAAAAAAATGAATATGTGATGAAAGTATAATTTTGTCACAATACCAAGTGAAATAAACAACAGCATTGAAAAGTAAATGAAAAATCATTCACTTTCAAAAACATAGTCACCTCGATCCGAGGTTGAATGCAAAAGACACGAGTCTTTAAAGTTCTCAAAATGAGAACTGCGTAGTGTCACTTGTGAGAATCTAGAAATTCTTGAAAATATGTGCACCAAAATTATAAGTTGTATGCCCCAGTGTGGATAGCACGAAAAATTGTCCCAAATACAAAAAATTGCTTGAGAAAAGGTCGGAAGCCCAAGATATGAGCATACAAAGTTTGTCTTCAAAACCCAACTTGCCAATGGAGAGGGGGTAGGAAATTCAAAGTTCATTGTCCACCAAATTTAGTGGAACTTCCATGAAACTTAGCAAAATTTCCAAATGTAGAAACCTCTAGATAAATAAAAAAAACTCAAAGTGCATGTTGGGGGATTGTACGGCTCCCCAGGTTAAATGTTTTGCCCCTCTAGGCAACTTTTCCCAAAATCGATGAATGGGCAGTCGTTATTAGTGTTTTCATGCCTTTGTAACATGATAGAAGGGTCTAATTTGACCCAAAATGATCCAAAATGGTGTCTCCCTACTAGATCTCATAACAAACCTCTGACTTCAAACCCTCGCAAATCATGCCTCTGGTGTCCAACTGGATGAAACAAAAGAAAATTTTGGCTATTTCATCAGCTATGGAATTAATGGTGAGATCATAATGTCTCTAGGAAGCTTAAAAAAAACCTGCATTTGGCAAGTAAAGAAAGAACCCCCCCCGCCCAAAAAAAATAATAATAATAATAATAAAAATAAATAAAACTAGTGTTTTCTCCACACTTTTCTAATTCTCCAGATCATCCGAGGATGCAAGAGAAGAGAATACTCATGTGATTCGAAAAAAATATCTCTACACTTATATTTCTAAAAACATTTCTAACCCACAAATCACAACCACTCTGATACCATGTAAGCTTTGGCTAAAAAGCCACCCAAGAATGCAAATGAATGAAGGAAAGAAAAACTAGAAATTAGAAAAGAGCAAGATTAAATTGTATTCTACTCAAGATAATGCAAAGCATGCAATGAAAATGAGATTCTTATATGAGAGTGATGAGTGAGTATATATAGGATTTACCACCCAAGAGACTAAAAACACAACCAATATGGGATAAAGTGAAAAAGTCCCTAAGTAAACTTAATCTAGTGTGAAGAGAGCTAAAACAAAGAACTAGCTAAGAAAGAAATAGATGGATAAATGCCTCTTTTCACATCAACAATTTTTAAAATGATTTTCACATTGAAATTGGAGTGGAAAACACCAGGCCGGACAAACCCCCCAAACAAATTCTTATTGAAAATCTTTTGAAAAACTAAAAAGGCCAAAAGAGAACCTTGCTAACCATTCCAAACTAAGTTAGAAAACCTACCTGAAGTATCAGGCACCAAGAAGAGGAATCGAGAGGTTAGATATTTCTTGGCCAAAACAAAAGGAAATACACACTTTGAAATCCAAACAAGGTTCAAAGCGACCTCTCGTGGAAACCTCTGCACAATCTCACCAAGATATATTCCATTCCTGCACTAGAGTTCCTCAATAAACACTAAATCATTACCTGGATCACTCCCATATATCCCATTCCTCAAATTGTAGAACAAATCAACCAAAGAAAAACCCAAGTTAGCCGCATGGTTAACAACATCTCATATTTCAAGAGTGGATTCATTCTTATGCATTGAATTACCGTGAGTGGATCCCGACGAACCAAGTGTGGGAAATGTGAAGGCCACATGTCATCCTTCCTAAATTGATTCTAGTTGTTGACGAGGAGTGAATGCTTATTGAAAAATGTGTCATTAAATAGTGTCATGGGATTGAGCTAAGGCTAAGAACCTCGTATTTAATTAGAGTACCATCAACTAAGGAGGAGGCCACCTTGGCCCAATGTTCCACTTCATCATTCAACTCCCCTTTTATGTGATAAAACATAATCTTATCGAAATGGGAGAGGATTCTCTTTATTCTATAGATGAGAGAGTTCAATTTGTCCCCCTCGGGTTAGCTTGATGAATCATTACTTTAATAACCAACATAGAGTCTCCAAGCACTATCAAGGTTCTAATACCTTCTTCCTTTGTGATGATGAGAACCCACCACAACAAGCCTCAACAATATTGTTTGATACATTTCCAAACACCCAGGCATAGTAAACAACCTTGTTTCCTCTGAGATCACCCTCTGTGATTTGTGTCAATCTCATCAACCCTCTGAAGCCTTCCCATTTATATTTCTATTTTTCATCTGACAATGGTTTCCTCCACCACTATTGATTCCAACTATAAACACTGCTGCAAAATGCAATTTTCATACTACTATTACGATGAAACATTACATAATGGTTGCATAAACATTTGGATTGCATATTCTTAATACTTCTTATTTTAATTTAAGTCATTAATATATTAATGTTTTATATCACACTCATTAGTGGGTGGGAAAAGATCATTTCTAAAATCTACATGTATAGATTCGTATGACCCATTATTTGTTTCTAGGAAATGGGGATTTGTTACAATGTCTTTCTAGGTAGTTCTTCATGTAGACTTGCACAAATCTTTGATTTCTAAAAAAAATTGGTCAAATCTCAATTTCATCGAATCTTGGATTGATTAGAGAATACATATAATATGTATATGTGGGAAAATTTGGGGATGTGTTAAACTGTGTAATTCTAGAGAGGGTTGTAGGGATGGAACAATGAAGAGGAATACGAGCATTCAAGGAAAAATAAAATATTGTTGTGGATCTTGAAGAGTACATACCGATCTAGTCTGAAGCCACATATTCAAACACCACCCTCCCCCTCTCCAATATTTAATTTAAACTCCCTTGATATATAATTTTATATCCCCAATATTTATATGTTTTTAATTTATTAAAAATATCCCTTAACTCTTAAATACTAGGCAATGTATTGATTTTATTTTTTAGAGTTTTAAACCCCCTAATATGAACTTACATGGTATGCTATTGCCTAATTAATAAGTTCCCTATAATATAATAATAAAAACAAAAACACTTTACAATCACTCTAATCCAAATATGAGTTTATAAAAATAAAAAATAATCATCCATAATTATCATTTTCATTTCATTGAATTCAATTCAATAACATAACATTCAAACAATCTACCATATAATATAATATAATAATAATANAACTTAACCATACTTAAAAATGTTACGAAGTTAAATTGCACACTATCTTTTCTCTTGCAAAGAACTTGTCCAAGGCCCATATTCACTAAGATTAATTTGACCTCAATGTGGGATTGGTGTCTGCAGCAGCTTCAGAACAAGCTTCATATCTGGCAGCATAAGGGCCTATCTACCATTTGCTAGTCTGAATTTCTAGTTCTGAAAGATATGACTGAACAACCCTGGAGCTTTGAGGGGAATAAAGAGCTATAGGGTTATCCCAACACAAAAATGTTACGAAGTTAAATTGACTATTTGAATGCCTATTGCTTTGATATGTTGTAAAGAAATTGTGACATGACATGATCACATCTCATTCAAATGTGCTCCCTAGGATCTATAATATGTTGTGAGAACATTGTGGCATGACATGACCACATCTCATTCGAATGTGCTCCCTAGGATCTAAGAGCACCCCATGTTTAGAGTGTGAGCCAAACTAAGCTAACAAGACAACACTCAACCTAAATCCAAACGAATGTCATAGCTATCAATGAGTTAAAGATACAATAAAGCAAGTTAAACTTAAAATGTCCATAAATTCAAACATAAACCTTTTTATAATTCATTCTTTTCAATTCTTAGACATACTCACTTATTCAAGTGAACAAACCCAAAACCAATTCTAGGAACCCCTCAAGGATGCATGCACTGGCAATATAATAATATCATAAATACTATCAAAGTACTAACATAAATTAATTACATCTACCACTAAGTTTTCACTAACCTAATCACTAACTCCCTAAAGTTCTTTAGCCATTCATTTATAGGGAAGACAATTGGTCTATTAAATTTTCGACATTTAATTAATGAATTCTTCTTTAATTACATATCTCTTCTTATTGTGTGAATATTCATTATGCATCCACATTATCTCTTTACATTCCATACTACACTCATTTTCACTAAAGCTTGGCCATTCATTTATACGAAAGACACGGTATTAAATTTTCGACATTTAATTAATGAATTCTTCTTTAATTACATATATCTTCTCATTTTGCAGCCACATTCTCTCTCTATATTCCATACCACACTCAATTTTCACTAACCTAATCACTAACTCCTTAAAGCTTACCCATTTATTTATAGGAAAGACACTCGATCTATTAAATTTTCGATATTTAATTAATAAATTCTTCTTTAATTGCATATCTCTTCTTATTTTGTGAATATTCATTATGCATCCACACCATCTCTTTATATTCCATACCACTTCAAAGCTCCTCCTTACATTCCATACCACTTTGACCCAAATGCGCTAAGGGTTTCCAACAAACAACAGATACACACATATGGAGAATGCTAAACTGCTTCGGGGGTCACGACCGAGTCCAATGTGGCCCCAGCTACGCTGCAGCGGGTTTTACAGCAGAAATGGTTTTTCCACAACAAATACACACATATGGAGAATGATAAATAAAGATGACAAGTCAATAGGAAAAAAATTCCCCGAGTATTAAAATATATGGTGATGTTATTTGGGGCGATATATTTATTATGCACATTTAATCTTCACTCGTATAATTTTGAAAATTTTTGGAGTTTTGCAAGTCATTATAGTGACATCATACTCCACTTTCGCTTCCTAGTTGGTTTGATTGTGTGGGGCATTTGATGATGTCATCATCCACTCATCAATCACTTTGTATTTTCTTTATATTTTTTTTATTTCTATTTTTTCTATTAATCAAATGGGATAATGGGCATTTGTATTATTCTTCTTATTTGGTAAAAATTGTTCTAAATTTTAAAAAGATTTATATCGAAAGTTAGAGTTTCACCCTTGGGTTTGAAACTTTTTTCATGAAAATTTATTTTCAAGCTTTCGATTAAATTAAAGATGATCTAGATTATTGGATTTTTGAAAAAATAAATTAAAAAAGTGAAACTTTAAATTATCGAAAATATCACCCTCGTTGAAAATGGAGCGATTCAAGTACCCCATATACAATGTCCTATTAATCTCCCTTCAACATATGTGGTCACTATTCTTGTGGAAAGCTATAAATATAAAGCCTTTGATCTCCTTTTATTTCTAGTATAAACCCACATTTTCCTTCTAATTATGTAGATTTGATTTGAGCAACAATCTCAATTTCTCTTTGACAAGCTACTATTTGATGAGCTAGATTGGCCCTATTTCTTTTCTTGAAATGTTGAATGAAATTAAGACGAAGGAAGCAACTAGTTGTGTAGATGAATTTAAAAAAGGTATGTTTATTTCTAATCTTTGTCAAATTATATGTTTATCTATTTTTGACATTACTTTAATGACAAGGTAAAATAAATCCTTTTTTGAATTTTTGTTTGCAAAATAAAAGATAAGATTGACTATTATTTAGCAAAATGGATGTTGTTTTGCTTTCAAAATCTAAACCACTGAAATTGCACTAATAACTGCAATCCCTTTGATAGAATGACGTGACCCTATGTTCTATGTAAAGAGAAAAATAATTATATGAATTTATGAGTTAATTAAGAGCGTGATTCTATATTTGAAGTTTTTATTGTATTGCATGTCATTAATTGGATAATATTTAATGTTTTTTTTTGTTAACTTGGATGTTGTGATCAAGTCACAACACCCATTTGTCGACAAATCCTAGATATTCGTTCTAAAAAAGGTTGGGTGGAATAGTCTTATGGCCAAGGGGATACCATTATGAACAAACACACACATTAATATCATTGTTGGATACTAATTGATGTTGGCTAACTCATGGAATGTGTGTGGTTTGAAGGGGTTTAGTATCATGTTTGTGATAAGTGGGACCCTAAACCAAAAACCCAAGGCTAACCCAATCACATGATTGATAACAACATGGTTATAGTAAATGAAATGTGAACACATCCAAGCCTTTTGCAACCCTAAAGACATGAATTGAGTAGATAATTGAATATGATGACAAGGTTAAGAATCAAGATGATCTTAACAGTCAAAGTGAAGAAATAGGTAGATTCATGGAGTGTTTAGATGTTGACTCCAAAAAATCTGAACTCCCATTGAGTCAAAAGACACAGTGGTCATGGGCATTTAATATCTATAAGGTTGCATGATCCAGATTTTATGAACAGAAYGAAATGAATACAAATTATTAAAATATGCTTAACACAAAATAATAGAGATACAATAAAACTAGTTTTCTATTCAATAAGGAAATAAGTTGAAACTGTAAAATGCAGCAGAAAACAAGCTTGTTGGAATGGTGGCGGCTTATCTCTGAGAAGAGATGTGACGGTTGTGCTCATTCACAAGAAGATGATTACAATGAGGCTCTGAAGGCCTTTTTACAATAAATAGTAATGTCAAAAACCCTAGACATCCAAAAACCTAACCCTAGGAGATGAAGTGCCAAAAATCACGCGGGCCTCATTTGGGTAAGTTAGTACATCAACTTCACGGGGTCGTAACTTTTGCGTACGATCTTTGTTTTAGGTGCACGATAGCTCGTTAGAAAGGTATCATCAAGGAGATTCATTTTGGGGGCTCAATAAAATCCTTTGGCTAACATTGAGAATCTCGATCCCGAAAAACCGTCATTTAGGCCCTCAAAATGGCCCCGGAAGTTAAAAATTGCTAAAAATAGTAAATTTCCAAAATTGCCAGAAAACTGTTTTGAGCGAGTTGGAAAAGGTGGGTGGCCACCGATATCCACCTAGATCAATCCTCCCTCCTTAGGAAGCAATGGTCTCCATTTCATTGAGGTCCCCTATCAGATGAGTAAATTTTTGCTGAATTTGGCCCTGGGTGAGCCACTTGCCTTGGTGTAGGAGATGCCCTGCTTTGACGACTCGATAAAGATGGATCCTTTGCTGTCGAGTGCCCTTGATCTTTGTGTCCACAATATGATCACTGGATGCCTGTTTCATGCAGTCAGGGTTTCTCTCTGTTGGTGTCAACTGCTTTGTTATCTTTGAGGTGTCCAATAATGGTGGGAAATATGGTCGAATGAGAGCCATGTTGAAGACTGGGTGCAGGCCAAGGAGAGGGGAATGTTGAGGTCAAAAGAATTGTCACCCACTGCCTTGGTGATGGTGTATGACCCATAACGGAGTGGGAAAAGCTTCCGATGGGGCCCTGCAAGGCGTTCTTTCTGCAAGTGCAACCAAACTCTGTCTCCAACCTGAAACTTATGTGGCACCCGATGTTTATCATGGCGTTGCTTGTACTTGGAATTAGACTTTTGTAGAATATCCTGAACCTATTGGTGGATGTGATGGATCTTCTCAATGAACTAGGTGGCTTTGTCAGCTTCTGGTGGAGCAGGGGACGAGTCGGCCGAGGTGGTCACAAGGGGTAGTGCAACATCCATGGGGCCCAATGGTTGGAATCCAAACCCCACCTAAAAGGGGTTGTGGCTAGTTGATCTATGCAGGGCTCGGTTGTAGCTATGCTGGACATAGTGAAGAATCTCATCCCATGTGCGGGGGTGTTTTGAATTGTACATGCACAGGATATGTACAATCATCCAATTGATGACCTCAGTTTGGCCATCTGTCTGGGGTTGGAAGGAAGTGGATTTGGTGAGCTTGGTATCTAGCAGTGACCATAGGCTCGACCATAATTTGCTGAAGAACCGATTGTCATGGTCTGAGATAATGGTTTGTGAGATCCAAAAATGTACCCATACTCATTCAAAGAAGAGCTTGGCAGTGGCTTCAACTGTGATGTTCTTCTTGCAAGCGGCTAGAATCGCCATCTTGGAAAAGTTATCAATAACCACAAAAACACAGTCATTTCCCCTCTTGGTGGACATGAGGCCCAACATGTAGTCCATTGAGATGGATTCCCACGACCTGTCAGGAATAGGCAGAGGGGTGTACAGGCCCTATTTCTTAGTGGTCGGTTTGGCAATAGCATAGGCGGTGTAGGACCTGATATAATTTCTGACATTCTGTCGAAGTTTCGGTCAGTAGAAATGTTTCTGCAACATTGCCATTGTCTTTTCGATGCCAAAGTGTCCCGCCACCGACTGTAGTGAGCTTCCCAAATCAACTTCATGTACTCTCTTGATGGAACATAGAGATGGCCCAAACGGAACAACAACCCATCTTGAAGATAAAAATTAGTGACCACTGAGTTAGTGCCCAACATTTGGTAGGTGGTGGAGAAGTCAGGGTCTGTCTCGTAGAGGTGGGGCTATCTAGAGGTCTCGTGGCCACAAGAGTCTAGCATCATGGTGAGTGTCGCGATTGGAGGTTGGCTGAGGCAATCAACAACTCAGTTGGTACTTCCTATTTTATACTTGATCTTGAGGTGGAACTATTGTAAGTATGTGGACCACTTCTGATGGCGGTCATTCTGCAATTTTCCTTAGGTTTGCATGAACTGTAGTGGCTTGTGATCAGTGTGGATGACTATCTCCTTCCTAAGAATGTAATGTCTCCACTGGTGGCAAGATTGCATAATGGAATACATTTATTTGTCATAAGTAGGGTACTTACGGACAACATCTGATAGTGTCTCACTATGATATGCCACAAGGTGGTCGTGTTGAGTGAGAATGACGCTCACAACATAGTCTGAAGCATCTGTCTCGATCTCAAAGAGATGTTGCAGGTTCGGTAATGAAAGTACTGAGGATGAGAAAAAACACTTCTTCAAGTCACCAAAGGCTTATTGTTGGGACAGGCCCCACAATTTTTTTTTCTTACCACCACCCTTGGTTACTTGGCTGAGGGCCCATGCGATATGATAGAATCCCAACACGAACCTACGATAGAAATTGGCAAGGCCCAAGAAGCTTTGAAGTTCAGTGAGTGTGGTTGGGGTTGGCCAGTCATGGATGACTTGGATCTTGGTTGGATCCACATGCACACTATGCCGATCAATGATGTAGCCTAATTAATGGACCATGTCCATGCCGAAGGAGCATTTTTCCAAGTTTTCATATAGTTTGTGCTATCGAAGGGTGTGCAGAACCTGTTGAATATGATGCAAGTGTTCTGTCGAAGTATTATTGTAGATGAGAATGTCATCCACATACACCACTACAAAATTATTGGTGAAAGGTCATAGGATATTGTCCATCATCCTCATAAAATTTGTTGGAGCATTTGTCAAACCAAAGGGCATGACCAACCATTCAAAAAGACATTATTTTGAATTGAAGGAAGTCTTCCATACATCTGTCTTTGATCTTGGGACCTGGTGGTAGCCAGACTTCGGATCAATCTTACTGAAGTATTTGGCCCCCATGAGTTGATCAAGGAGGTCATCGATTTGGGGAATTGGGTATCGGTTTCAGACTGTGATTTTATTCAGGGCTCGGTAATCAATGCAGAGTCGCTAGGTCCTATCTTTCTTCTGCACCAACATGATTGGGCTCCCACAAGGTGATGATATGGGATGTATGTGCCCCTTGTGGAGCAGTTCTTGGATCTGCCTCTTGATCTCCTCATTTTCTAACTGAGAGAAACGGTAGACTGGCCCATTAGGTAGAGGTGCGCCTGGAGTCATATCGATGGGATGCTTGACTTGGCAGTGAAAAGGTACCCAGATAGGAGAGGAGAATATATGTGAGTATTCTTCCATGATCTTATCCACCTGTTTGTTGTGTGGAGACATCGACTGCGGAGGCCCTAGATGTGGTTGCGATATTTCACTCTCTGAGAGTGAATCATGAAGAAGACAAATTTCTCGTTCTGAGAGATGACCTCCTTGCATTGCTTGGCAGATATCAAGGAAATATAACTAGGAGGGACTACCTTCAATATCCTATACAATTTCCTGTTCAAATTAATAATAACACTACAAGGCCTAGACTCATATACAGCGTGACGTTTCCATAAATAAGGTTGGCCCAAAAGAACATTACAAACTTTGAGAGGAGAAACTGATCCGGATTTATGCAGGAACACAATGAAATACAGAAATACACATAAACGTAGAGATGCAACAGAAGTAAAACTTCATTTCATTAACAACAAATGACTGAAATATGCTTACAAACAAAATGGAAATAAAATAGCTCGGGCACTGGTAGCTTATCTCTGAGAAGAGATGTGGCGGCTACTGGCCTATGAAATTTGTGTTACAATGAGTCTTGAAGGCCTATATATTATTGAGAAACAATGGAAAACCCTAAACATCCAAAAACCTAACCCTAGGAGATGAAACGCCAGAATATGGGCCCCGTTGGTGTAAATTGGTACATCAATTTCCCTGGGTCGTAACTTTGGCATACTATCTCCGTTTGACGCACATGATACATTGTTAGAAACATCTATCCGAGGAATACACTGCTAATAGTAAATATCAAATCCAAAATAGACCCATATTCATCGCAGCAGTCATGCCCAAAAAACGTCGTTTAGGGCCTCAAAACGGCTCCGGAAGTTCAGGACTTGAAAAACTGCTAAAAATAGTAAATTTTGCTACAATTAAGGAAAATGAAAAACTGAAAGAAACAATGGTGTGGGTATAAGTGGAATAGGTGGGTGGCGACCAATATCCACCTGGATTAGCATCATCACATAATACCTTGTCTTTGAAGGGCTTGATGTCGTACGACAGTCAACATTGTTGGTTGACGCGAAGATCGCTTTCTTGGCCGAGCCATCCAATGGTGTAGGGTTGTTGGGGTGACGTTGTCGGCAGGGCCAACTGCTTGACAACCTCTTCTGATATGATGTTCTTCTGGATACCTCTATCCACAATGAAGTGCAGCGGGGTTCCTTTTACCCAGATATGTGAGTGGAAGAGGCGCTCACCTTCTTCTGGCTCATCTGGTTCACCAGGCTGGAGCTTGGTGGTAGAAACGGTGGCACTGGGTTCTGCATCAATGATCCGTCTTCCCCTTTCTAGTTCTGACTCAGAGTCAGAACCCGCATCTAACTCAAAGGTTTTTACTTCATCTACCAACGACTTCTTTGAGCGACAATCAACAATGTTATGCCAAGGGCTCTTATGGAAGTCGCACCACTTCCCGGTATCTTTCTTTGTCTTTCTGGCATCCTTCTTTTCTTGCGGCTTGGACTGGTTGTCCTGATACTATCCATCTTTTCTCTATCCTTTGTTCTATGGGCTGGGGCCGCCCCTTCCTGGCTTTTGCTGTGAGGGGTTCCCAGGCCCAAATTTCCGCGTATTTTGTTTGAGCTTATGCTCGATTTTGACGGCATATCGGTAGTCCATGCCAAAGGATGAGATATCTAGAAACTCCATTTTGTTCTAGATGTATCTATGCAGAGCACTGAGATACCTGAGCACCATATTTCACTCTGAATCTTTGATACCCATCTTGGTGCACAAGGTATGGAATATATTTGTGAACTCTAGCACTACCTGGTCTCTTTCTTGTCGTAGTGTGGTCCATTTGGTATACAAGTTGTCATAACTTCCAACAGGGTAGTATTGTTCCTTAGTAGCATTCCTGAAGGATTTCCAGGTGGTCATGACTGCAAATAATGATGGTTCCTCTGTTTCCTTTTTCTCACAGAAAGTGTCCCACCAATTTTTGACATGGGGAATGACTTTGAGGAGTGCAAAAGTAATCTTTTCTCTATTTGAAAAGTTATGGATAGAAAAATACCCTTCTAGTAGGTTCAACCACTTGTCTACAACATCTGTGTCTATTTGACCTTCAAGTATAGGAATATCGAAGTTGATTTGTACCTTGAAGGTGGCGGCGCCTCTGCTCGAGGAAGATGTGTCGCCTGTTGGTAGTCGTCGAAGGATTTGCGTGAAATTGACCATCATCTAGTTCCTTTGTTGTGTGAGAGATTCGTCAAGCAACATTTTGAAAGGATCTCTTGTCCCATCATATTTCTTTTCTCCTACCATGAGAGGTTGCTTGGGCGTGCGAGATCTTTTTTCCTTAAGAGAAACAAGCTCGAGATCCAATTCTTTGTAAACCTGACCTCGTTGCGGACATGCATTAAGACGACAAGGAGCAGACCACTCTGATACCACTGATCTGGATTTTATGAGTAGAACGAAATGAATACGAATTATTAAAATATGCTTAACATAGATACAATAAAACTAGTTTTTCTATTCAATAAGGAAATAATATGAAACTGTAAAATGCAATGGAA
>SNQJ01S0014975.1:50416-64802 GCA_010110895.2 Picea sitchensis | reverse complement strand
GAAGAGTGTACATACTTCTGGGGTGTAAATACTTCATGGGGTATAAACACAGCTGAAAGCAAGGACCTCTGAATCAGGAAGATAATCAGGCTCCACAACCAACACTCTGGTGATGTTTCTACAAGTGATGTATTTAGGCTCCCACAAGGACTTTTTGCCTGAGAAAAGTGACTGCTATCTTCTTCGAAATTTTTTTTTTTAATATGAGTTCACAGGTTGCCTGTATTATAGGGTGCGAAAATCCCCCATTCTCATAGGAAACCTACACTTGGGGTGTGAACTATTTGTAGTCTGCTCCATAGATAGGATGCAAACCTGTTTTTAAGCTTGAAAAGGAGAAGAGGTCACAAAGGTTCTAGAAGGGGATCTTCTAGAAAATGAGTTGGCATTCACATGGTTGACATCCTACTGACTTCTAAGATTTAGTGGAATCATCCTCATCTAGGTAACCATCTCTCCTTCTCCTATATATTGAGAGGATTCTCATGGAAAAGGTTAAGAAAGATTGAATGGAGAATTGGTGAAAGGATTGTGTGAAGAACCCTTCTTGGATAGAAGCTTGGAGACTCTTTTTGGTCTATCAAGTTGCATCAGACCTTATTCATGCAAAGATAGAGCAAGTGTGTGTGTTGGAACCAAGGGTCACTGAAAGGAAGCTTGCGACATCAAGGCAATCCGGTTGTATTTTCTACTTTCAATTAATATAATACAACGACATGTCCCTTTCCCATGAAATTACTCTTATTTTATTGCATAACTCCTTGATCATATGTATAGGTTGACATTGAATATACTTTGTTATCTTCACTTTGGTTGGTTTGTTTTGTCTTGGACTTGATTTCACATGAGCACCGAAGCGAAGTGGGAACAACAGAGACCTAAGGAAGTGATATAAAGGTATGTCACCCTTCCCTTCTTATTAGTAGATTCAATGACTACAACTTAGGGAAAGAGTCGTATCCTGTCCTATTTTGTTCTATATCCAAGTGGATCTAGGGATATTTGTTAGTGTCTGCACCTACCAATTTATCCGATAACAAAATTGGCGACTCCGCTGGGGATACAACCCATTTTAGTGGTTTTTTCTTGGCCATTTGCTCTTAACCTACCATTTTTCATTCCCATTCAATCTCTGAGTCTTAAGAAAACCCTTATAGACTCTCTGGATCCAGAAGCTCCCTTATAAGTTTTGTCTTTTTTCCAAAATTTGCTTGATTACAGACCTTCTCGCACTACACCCTTCTGTAGCCTGCGAGAATCACTAAATTTCGCACCTTGGTGTTTAGTTCAGTGTGAACTTCTCGCAGTCTGCTTGTGTCTAGCCTGCGAGAATACTTGATTCTCGCATTGTGCCCCACTCGCATAATGATCTAGTGTTGAATACTGGCATTTTTAGACAGGATCTCTTTGGCTCAGGAGCAGGTGATGCAGGAGCATCGCCAACGTCAAGCGAGCATGGGGCAAGCACCAACGCATTTTGGGCACATGATGAATTGTTCAAAAACTTTTGAGGATGGATGTGCCAAACATAAATGTAATAGTTAAGGAGAGGCGTACTTATAGATTGTAATCAGACCTTGAGCGACAGGCTCTCGTCTAAAGTACTAAGAAGGCATTTATGCTAGTTAATGTAAGTAGGTAGCTTTGAATTCTTAGATTAGACAGTTTTAGGAGTGAAGGGAAAATGGATATAGACACCCTCATTGTGGATTGTAACAGGATGATGATGATGAGCATAGATCATACAGAGGAGAGAGCAGAGAGTTGTGAAAAACACCCATGTACAGAGATTTGAGTTAATAGAAGAGCTTTGACTCAATTTCATGGAGTTACCTCTATTTCTTGTATGCGTATGCTGAATGGTATATTCATGGTTTTACTCTTTCTAGTTTACATTTGATTTTATGCTGTGTATGTATGGTTTCATGTTAATGTTTGAAGTCTGAGAGAGAAAGAGTTAGGGAAATGAGTTTCAATTGTTTTTCTGTCTGAGCAAGAGTTCCTGCAAGGAGTGCGTTGACAAGGATTCAGGGTTGTGTCTCTGAAGGCTCATATAGTTTTACTTTTGTCCTCATTCCCTCAAAAAGTGCAGTTAAGCACAGAAGCCATGAAAAGTGTGTGTAGGTCGAAGGTAGTTTCAAGGTTTGAAACCTGAGGAGTTGTTGACAGACTGTTGCTGTAGGGAGTGTGCAAAGTCGAGGGCGTTCAACACTTGAAGTGTTTTGAGGGTTGCTACAAGGAGTGTGTGCAAGAGTCTTCTTTAAGACCTAGAGTCATGAGAAATCTCAAGAAGGATAAATCCTTTGAACTTATTGAAGAGTTGCACAAGGAATTTGTGCATCGAAGTATTGAGAAAGCGTCACAAATTTGTGTCGCAGGTGGATAAGTTTCACAGAGGAAAATTTGGCTTATTTCGTAGGAATCGTCAAGGAGACATCGGACGGTCAAAATTCTTCATAGAGAATTTGTGAAGTTCCGCCAGCTGTCTGATCTGATAGAGAAGCAAGGAGGTTACGACTGTTTTCCAAAGTCTTAAGCTCAGGAGATCGTGAGCCGTCAAATCCTCACTTAGATACCCGTCAGTGGTAGGATCTGACAGGAGTTGCACGGGGGTTAAACCCTCGCAAGCAAAGTGAAAGTCCTGAAGGACATCGAGATATCGGGGCTTTGAAATTCAGGATATCAGAAGTCTCGAGGACAGGAGATCGGGTCACTTCATAGTGAAAATCCCAAAAATGATCTGAATCGCCCATTCATTAGGACACATGGCGGAGATAAAGAACTCATCGGTATTTTGGCTACCGGGGTTTCGAGTTGACAGAGAAATTTTGACATCAGGGAATCGCAAGTCGCGAAATCTTGAATTGAATCGGGACCGTCCGTCTGTTGAGACACGTGGCAGCGATCAAGAGTCCGTCGGCATTCCACATGTCGGGATTTCGGGGTTCAAGAGGACAGGATGTAGAGCATTTCAACATTTGATTTTGTGAAATCATGAAATGATTGAGGACCGTCCATCATAGGAGGATGCATGGCAGAGATCCTAGAGTTCGGGGAAATTCTCGATAGGAAAGTCTATCGGCTTATCAAGGTTTGGCATTTCATGAATCCTAAAGATAAGAGACCTGCGCATTTCGGGAACAAAAGTTCCAAAATCGTGAAAAGGTAGAATGCCCAGAAGGAATAGCGATACCGGATATCGGGATTCGGGAATTTGGAGTTTGTGTTGATAGGAGGTTTTTGGCATCAAGAGTCTCAAACTCCCGATACGCGAAACCGCGTTGATCTTTGGATCGAGTAGGGAATCACAACCATTGATTTCTTTCTGCGACCAGACATCAAAGTTTTGGTAATGAGATAATCGGGATTTCAGAGGTCAAGGGGATGAGTTGCATGACATTGCGACTCCCAAAATCGTGATAAGGAGAAAGACAAGAGAGAGAGAGAGAAAAGTCCAAGTGTCATAATTTCGGGTTTCATGGATCTGAGAGACAGGATACTCGACCATAGGACTTTCGAAATCGTGAAGTCCGATTTTCCAAAGTATAAGGGGAAAAATTTCTCAAGGTTGTTGTGGGTGAAGATTTCCCGAAAGGGGAAATGGAAGGGCCAGTTGAGCACTTTGGGCCAGAAGGGAGAAAAAAGATCTTGCGCGGATCCTGGTCTGCGGATCTGGGAGAAGAGGGTCTACGTCAAGTGTGGTATCAGAGCACAGAAAGGTTTCTTTTCTTTCTGTAGCAAGGAAGAAGGGATAGGATAACACCCGACCCGCCAGAGGAAAGGGAAATACCAAGAAGAAGAGGTAGGCAGATGCCTGACATCGCCATGGTGAGAGAGATGCATGATTTACGCTCCAGACTTGAGGACATTGAGACAACACAGAGGCGTACAACTGGTGCTAGGGATCTTAGTGATTCCAAAAGTAAAAATGAAGCCGAACATGTGTCATTAAGGGGAAGAAGTTGCAGTCGATGATGCAGCAAATGAATGCCTACTCAGGGCTGTTGCAAGAATGGGTGCGAGAGCCAAAATGGACATTCTAGTATATGAGGGAAACTTGGATGATGAAGAGCTTCTAGACTGGATTAGAGCTCTGGACACTTATTTTGACTATGAATATGTCGAAGAAGACAAGAAAGTCAAACATGCTGTCACGAGATTGAAAGGACATGCAGAATTGTGGTGGGATGAACTACAAGCTGACAGACGCTGCAAAGGAAAGTAGAAAATCAAGAGTTGGGATAGAATGATTGCAAAGATGAAGGCAAAATTCATTCCCAGGGATTATCAGATTACTCTGTTTCGAAGAATGCAAAATTTGAGACAGAAGTTGATGACAGTGAAGAAATATACTGAAGAATTCTACAGACTGAACATCAGGGCAGGTCATCGGGAAAGCGACGATGAAAAGGTTGCTAGGTACATGAATGGATTGAGATACAACATTTAGGATGAGATGAGCATGATGACCATCCCAATAGTGGAAGATGCTTATCAGATGGCTCTAAAAGATGAAGAGAAGCTGAGTCGAAAACAAGGTCAGAGAGGCCGAGGAAGAAGTCAGCCCAGAGGCAAATCAGTTACCCAGGATAGGAATAAAAAACACAAGGAAGAATGGAAGAAACCTCAGACTCAAACTGAGAGAGGTGGAAGTTCGTAGAGAGGGTAGCATACCGAATAGAGAGGTCAGTATGCAGATGGATACATTTTTCCTCGTACCAGTGCTAGAGGAAGAGGAAGAGGTGGAGTGATAAAGTGCTTCACATGTGGAAATAATGGACACAAATCTTATGAATGTCCAGATAAGAAAAAATAAGGTGGTGAGACTCACATTGCTGAAGCGCAGAGGCAGAACGTTGAGGCAGAAGATGCTGAAGGTGGAAGATCACTAATTATGCGAAAAGTTCTCTTAACACTAGAGAAGGAGGTGGAGAGTTCAGTCCAAAGAAACAGACTTTTTCAGACTTCTTGCAAAACCAAGGACAGGGTATGCAAGGTCATTGTGGATAGTGGTAGCACGGATAATCTTGTTTCTATAGAGATGGTAGAGAAGTTGGAGTTGGAGACGATTGAACATCCAAGCCCGTACAGAGTTTCATGGTTACAAAAAGGACATCAGGTAAATGTCACTAAACAGTGTTTAGTTGAATTTAAGATAGGAGGATATGATGATAAGATACTCTGTGATATTATTCCTATGGATGTTTGTCATTTATTGCTGGGTAGACCATGGAAATATGACAGGAATGCGGTTCATGATGGGAGAATGAACACATGCACCCTAGAGAAGAGTGGGATAACTCACATGTTGCTTCCAATCAAAGATAAGGAGGCAAAACCTGAAGTAAGCAACATTGTACTTCTCATGAGTGGGAAGGAACTTCTTACAGAGGTTAAGAAGAAGGAGGAACCACAATTCATTGTGGTCAGGAAGCCAAAGATTGTTTTAACCAACACAAGGGTATATGATTTACCAGAAGAAGTTCAGGAATTGCTGGAAGAGTTCACTGACATAGTCGTGGATGAACTACCTCGTTCGTTGCCACCAATCAAAAGTGTGAGTCATCATATTGATCTCATACCTGGAGCTAGTTTTACAAACAAAGCAACGTACAGATTAATGCCGTAGGAGAATGAAGAGGTCAAACGACATGTCCAGGATCTGTTGGACAAAGGGTTGATCAAAGAAAGCTTGAGTCCATGTGCTGTTCTGACAGTGCTCAGTCTGAAGAAAGAAGGAGGCTGGAGGATGTGTACTGACTCGAGGGTGATCAACAAGATAACCATAAGATACAGATTTCCATTACCAAGGATGGATGATCTGATGGACTACTTAAGTGGAGAATTTTTTTTTTCGAAGGTTGATTTGAAGAGTGGTTATCATCAGATTCGCATGAGAGAAGGTGATGAATGGAAAACAACCTTCAATACTAATGAAGGGTTGTATGAATGGCTTGTTATGCCGTTTAGCTTAATGAACGCGCCAAGTACCTTTATGAGGTTGATGAATGAAGTCCTAAAGGATTTCACCGAAAAATTTGTTATTGTATATCTTGATGATATATTGATTTTCAGTAGAACAGAAGCTGAACACTTGAAACATTTGGCTACAGTGATGTAGAGGCTACAACAAGAGAAGCTGTTGATAAACATGAAGAAATCCTCATTCATGAAGATAGAGATCATTTATTTGGGTTTTATTATTTCTGCAGATAAATTCAGGATGGATCCAGATAAAGTGGAGGTGATCAAGAATTGGCCATCACCGAAGAGTATATTTGAGGTGAGAAGTTTTCACGGATTAGCTAGTTTCTATCAGAAGTTCATCAGGAATTTCAGTGGAATTAGTGCACCGATGATGGACACAGTGAAAAAGAGACATAAGTCTTTTCACTAGATAGAAGAGGCTGAGAAAAGATTCAATTTGTTGAAGAAGAAAATTACGGAACAACCAATTTTGGTGTTGCCAGATTTCAAGAAAACATTCCAAGTGAATTGTGATGCAAGTGGATTTGCAATAAGGGCAGTCTTGAGTCAAGAAGACATGCTGATAGCATAATTCAATGAGAAGCTGAATGAAGCGAAAGTGAAGTACTCCACATATGACAAGGAGTTCTATGCTATTATTCAGGCATTGAAGAAGTGGAGACACTATTTGATTCCGAAGGAGTTTGTCTTATACAGTGACAATCATGCTTTGCAATTTGTGACTCAAGAGGAGAAGTTGAATCAAATACATGTTAAATGGGTTGAATACATGTAGAACTTTACTTTTGTAACTAAGCATATTTCTGGAACTGCTAACAAGGTTGATGATGCTTTGAGCAGGAAATGTTTGTTGTTGCAGGAATTCAGAGTTAAAACAATAGGCTTTGATGATCTCAGGGACATTTATAGAGATGATCCAAATTTTAAGGAAGCGTATGAAGCAGCTGAGAATCCAATTCTAAGAGATAGAAGCCAGTGGACAGAATACATGATCCAAGAAGGATTACTATTTAAGGGTAATCAACCTTGTATTCCAAGATGCGCCATGAGGGAGAATTTGTTGAAGGAGAAACATAGTGGAGGATTGGTCGGACATTTTGGTCATGACAAAATGTTTGCAAAGTTGAATGAGTCATATTTTTGGCCAGGAATGCGAGCAGACGTCAAAAGATTCATGGACAGATGTAGAATTTGTCAACATTCAAAGGGGAAGAGGTAGAATGCAGGTTTTTATCAACCATTACCCATAGTTGACAGGCCTTGGGATGCAGTCAGCATGGACTTCATATTGGGGTTGCTGAGAACAGAAAGAGGGTTTGATTTGATCTTTGTAGTGGTAGAAATTTTTTCTAAGATGGCACACTTCATACCGTGTCAGAAAACTAGTGACGCAACTCACATTACAAATCTGTTTTTCAAAGAAGTCATTCGACTTCACGGCTTACCAAGGGGTATAATTTCAGATCAAGACACCAAGTTCATGGGACACTTCTGGAGAACCTTATGGAAAAAGCTGGGAAAAAACTTTTCATTTAGTTCATCTTATCATCCTCAGATGGATGGATAGACAGAATTTGTAAATAGGACCTTGGGAAACTTGTTGAGGAGCTTGGTAACAGAGCACCACAGTTAGTGGGACAACATATTACCACAGGCGGAATTTGCTTATAATGATTCAATCAACAGAAGCACAGGGTAGAGTCCATTCCATATTGTTTATCGGATGCATCCAAGAGGAGTTTCAGAATTGAGAGATTCAGAATAGAGTGCCACTAGGAGTGCTAGTGCAAAGGATTTTGCAGAAGCGATGAAGGAACTTCACAGTCAGGTGAAGGAGCGTTTACAGAACTTGAGCCAAGAGTATAAGCACAGAGCAGATCAACACAGGAGAAAAATTCAATTTGAGGTTGGTGATTTGATTCTGGCACATCTGAGAAAGGAAAGGTTCCTAAAAGGAACACATAACAAACTGAAGATGAAGAAGATCGAACCATGTAAGGTCTTGAAGAAATTTGGAGCAAATGCTTATGAGATTGAATTACCCGATGGGATCAAAATTTCTTCGATATTTAATGTCTCAGATTTGTAACCATATAAATCCAAGGAAGCAGGAACAGTTGATAAACAACCAGAGGTTCAGTGGCGGAAACATATGCCAGTTGCAGAAAAGCCACAGATGGAGCGCATACTGGATAAAAGAGTTAGCAAGAAGACCAGAAGAAAGGAATACTTTGAATACTTGGTCAAGTGGAAGGGACATCTAGTTGAATATGCCAACTGGGAGAATGAAGCAGTGATTTAGAAGCATGGACAGACCGTGCAAGAGCTCATGGACAGGAGCCCATGAAAATTTTCAAGCCAAGGAGTATGATGCAGGAGCATCGCCAATGTCAAGTGAGCATGGGGCAAGCGCCAATGCATTTTGGGCACATGATGAATTGTTCAAAAACTTTTGAGGATGGATGTGCCAAACATAAATGTAATAGTTAAGGAGAGGCGTACTTATAGATTGTAATCAGACCTTGAGCGACAGGCTTTCATCTGAAGTACTAAGAAGGCATTTATGCTAGTTAATGTAAGTAGGTAGCTTTGAATTCTTAGATTAGACAGTTTTAGGGGCGGAGGGAAAACAGATATAGACACCCTCATTGTGGATTGTAACAGGATGATGATGATGAGCATAGAGCATACATAGGAGAGAGAAGAAAGTTGTGAAAAACACCCATGTACAGAGATTTGAGTTAATAGAAGAGCTTTGACTCAATTTCATGGCGTTACCTCCATTTCTTGTATGCGTATGCTGAATGGTATATTCATGGTTTTACTCTTTCTAGTTTACATTTTCTTTTATGTTGTGTATGTATGGTTTCATGTTAATGTTTGAAGTCTGAGAGAGAAAGAGTTAGGGAAATGAGTTTCAATTGTTTTTCTGTCTGAGCAAGAGTTCCTGCAAGGAATGCAGTAGAAGTTGTCCGCAAGGAGTGCATTGACAAGGATTCAGGGTTGTGTCTCTAAAGGCTCATATAGTTTTACTTTTGTCCTCATTCCCTCAAAAGTGTAGTTAGGCACAGGAGCCGTGAAAAGTGTGTGCAGGTTGAAGGTAGTTTCAAGGTTTGAAACCTGAGGAGTTGTTGACAGACTGTTGCTACAGGGAGTGCGCAAAGTCGAGGGCGTTCAACACTTGAAGTGTTTTGAGGGTTGCCGCAAGGAGTGTGTGCAAGAGTCTTCTTTAAGACCCGGAGTCAAAAGAAAGCTCAGGAAGGATAAATCCTTTGAACTTATTGAAGAGTCGCACAAGGAATTTGTGCATCGAAGCATTGAGAAAGTGTCACAAATTTGTGTCACAGGTGGATAAGTTTCGTGGAGGAACATTTGGCTTATTTCACAGGAATCGTCAAGGAGACATCGGATGGTCAAAATTATTCATAGAGAATTTGTGAAGTTCCACTAGCCGTCTGATCTGATAGAGAAGCAAGGAGGTTATGACTGTTTTCCAAAGTCTTAAGCTCAAGAGATTGTGAGCCGCGAGATCCTCACTTAGATACCCATCAGTCATAGGATCTGACAGGAGTTGCATGGGGGTTAAACCCTCGCAAGCAGAGTGAAAGTCTCGAAGGTCGTCGGGATATCAGGGCTTCAGAATTCGAGATATCGGAAGTCTCGAGGACAGGAGATCGGGTCACTTCATAGTGAAAATCCAAAAATTGATCTGAACTGCCCATTCATTAGGACACATGGTGGAGATAAAGAACCCATCGGTATTTCGGCTACCGAGGTTTCGAGTTGACAGAGAAATTTTGACATCGGGGAATCGCAATTCGCGAAATCCTGAACTGAATCAAGACCGTCCATTTGTTGAGACATGTGGTGACAATCAAGAGTCCGTTGGCATTCTGCATGTTGGGATTTCGGGGTTCAAGAGGATAGGATGCAGATCATTTCGGAATTTGATTTCGCGAAATCCTAAAATGATTGAGGACCATCCATCATAGGAGGACGCGTGGCGAAGATCCTAGATTTCGGGGAAATTACCGATAGGAAATTCTATCGACTTATCAGGGTTCAACATTTCGCGAATCCTAAAGATAGGAGACCCGCGCATTTCTGGAACGGAAGTTCCAAAATCACGAAAAGGTGGAAAGCCCCGAAGGAATAACGATACGGGATATCGAGATTTGGGAATTCAGAGTTTGTGTTGACAGGAGGTTTTTGGCATCGAGATTCTTGAACTCCCGATTCTCGAAACCATGTTGATCATTGGATCGAGCGGGGAATCACATCCGTCGATTTCTTTCGGTGAAAGGACATTGGAGTTTTGGTAATGAGATAATCGGGATTTCAGAGCTCAAGGGGATGAGTTGCATGACATTGCGACTCCTGAAATCACGATAAGGAGAAAGATAAGAGAGAGAGAGAGAAAAGGCCAAGTGTCATAATTTTGGGTTTTGGGGATCTGAGAGACAGGATACTCAACCACAGGACTTCTGAAATCATGAAGTCCATTTTTCTGAAGTATAAGGGGGGAGATTTCTCATGGTTGTTGTGGGTGCAGATTTCCCGAAAGGGGAAATAGAAGGGCCAGTTGAGTACTTTGGGCCATAAGGGAGAAAAAAGATCCTACGCGGATCCTGGTCTGCGGATCTGGGAGAAGAGGGTCTGCGTCAGCAAGCGTTGATATCATTGTCATACCTGAGCTTCCCGAAACATCTGATCCAGACACATTACCTTTTACTACTGGCTATTATTTTCCTGGTATAGACACTTCGCCAGTCGACCACATCTTGACTATTCCCCTACAAATGGTCCATCACATAATGGTCCCAGATACTACGAGTCCTCACATCGGGACTACAACGGCTAGCCAAGCTCCCATTGGAATGGCAAGCCAAGCTTGCAAGGGTCAGAGAGCATGTTATAGGAAGTTTTTTGTGTTTATATTGTGGTTCTTTAAAAAGGCTAGCAACAACAGCATGTGGCAGCAAGTATCACAATTTGATGGGAAAAATTATGATTTTTGGTGCATCAACATGAAGAACATTTTCTGATCTCAAGAGTTGTGGGAGCTAGTTGAAAATGGCTTCCCTGAGCCTACCAATTAGGTTTCATTCAATGCAATCACTCAAGCCAAGAGGAACACACTGAAGGATAACAAGAAGAAGGATGCCAAGGATCTTTACTTTATACAAACAGTTATGGGAGACTCCATTTTTCCAAGGATAGAAACAACTACAAAATCCAAGAAAGCATGGGAGACTTTGCAAAATGCATACCAAGGCAGAAACAAGGTAAAGCTTGTCAAGTTACAATTGTTAAGAAGATATATTGAAATTGAAAATTTGCAAATGAAGGATTTTGAGTTAGTGAATGATTTCTTTACTCATACTATGAGCTTGGTTAATCAAATTAGAACTAATGGAGACACTCTTGAGGATCAAATAATCATAGAAAAAGCCTTGATAAGTCTTCCTCTCAGATTTGATCCTATTGTTGTAGCAATAGAAGAGTCAAAGGACTTAACTCAAATGTGCCTTGATGAGCTTATGGGTTCCTTGCAAATCCATGAAAAAAGACTGAATAGATCAGCTACTCTCTCTTCTAAGCAAGATTTTACACTTGAGATTTTTTGGTTGTGTGGCATTTGCACATATACCCAAAGAAAGAAGAAAAAAATGGGATGATAAAGGAGAAAATTGTGTTTTTAATGGATATAGTGAATAGTCAAAGACATACAAACTATACAATCCCAAAACAAAGGACTTAACAATCAACAGAGATGTGATCTTTCTTGAATATGAAGCAAGGAATGATTAGTAAGGAACAAGACAAGATGTTAGGGCAACAATACCTCCTATGGACTTATCAAATGGAACACAAGGTATCACCCAAGTGACACCTTCATCGACAAGTTCCCAAGTTTCCCCAAGACAACTCCACCAACATGAAATCCTAACAAAAAAGGAAGAACCAATCCATCATCTTCAAGGTATCATGGCGATGAAAACTCAAGAAAAACAAGAAGCTTAAAGGAGATATATGAGACATTGAGGTATGAAGATGATGATAATGAATTGGTGAATTTTGCTTTCTTTTCTGAATTTGATCCTATTTATTTTGAAGATGCGGTAAAACAAAGAAAATTATGTGATTCCATGGATGAAGAAATGAAAGCAATTGAGAAAAATGAGACATGGGAGCTAGTAAACCTTCCATGAGGAAAATAAGTTATTGGTGTCAAGTGGGTTTATAAAACCAAGAATGATGTAGAAGGAAGAATTGAAAAACACAAAGCACGACTTGTGGTCAAAGGGTATAAACAAAAACATGGACGAGATTGTAATGAAACCTTTGCTCCTGTAGCAAGATGGAAACAATACAAGTTGTCTTGGCAATAATATCTCAACACAACTGGAAAGTCCATCAAATGGACGTAAAATCACCATTTATCAATGGAGTGTTAAAGGAAGAAGTATATGTTCAACAACCCCCTGGTTTTGAAACTACCAGACTTGAGAAGAAAGTGTATAGGTTGAAGAAAGCATTGTATGGGCTCAAGCAAGCACCCAGGGATTGGTATAGCCACATTGACTCATACTTGTTGAGAAATGGTTTTAGTAAAAGTAGAAGTGAGCCAACACTTTACATCAAAATCAACAATCAAGGTGAAATTCTAATTATTTTCTTATATGTAGATGATCTGATTTTTACAGGAAATATCAATTTTTCCATAGAATAATTCAGAACAACAATGAAGAAAGAATTTGAAATGATAGATATGGGCTTATTGAGATACTTTTTTGGTATTGAGCTTAAACAAACAATTTAAGGTATCTTCATATCTCAAACAAAGTATGCAGGGGATATCTTGAAGAGATTTATGATGTTGAATAGCAAGCCAACACCAACACCGACAACAACATGTTTGAAACTAAGTAAAGATGATTGGAGTAGCAATGTGGATCCAACATTTTATAAAAGTATGGTTGGAAGTCTTATCTATCTAACATAAAAAATACTTGATATCATGTATGCAGTTAATCTAATCTCCAATTTTATGGAAACTCCAAAGGAAAAACACTTGCAAGCAGGAAAAATAATTTTAAGGTATGTGAATGGAACCAAAACCCATGGAATTTTATATATTGCAGCAGATAAATTTTAGTTAGTTGGGTACACTGACAGTGATTGGGGAGGAAATATAGATGATAAAAAAAGAACATTTGGATACATGTTTCAAATTGGGCCAAGAGATATTTCATGGGTGTTGGCTATGGAAGTCACTCCTGGATTGTGGCAGGAGCAAATCCCAACGCCCATCAGTTAATGTCACGATTGGTTTATATAGGGTGATCAACTAGAGGAAAAATCGGGAAACTATTGTTCTAGTTCCGAAACTAGGATGGTCATGCACAGGTAGGTGAGGTATTGGATAAACTTCAGACAATGAGTTGTAGCGAGGGTGAGTAGGTGGAAGACTTCTGTGAGAAAAGGCTGGGGGTTGCTATAAGCATCATGCTTCTAACAACTGGTAGAAGAAAACCTGAACATAGGATCTTCTTACGCTCAAATGCAGGAAACACTGGAGAATATGACGATGCTACAATAAATCCGTTATCCTAACACAATCAAATAAATTCACACGAATCATTCGATCATGAACTCTCGCAGCAGGAGATGAAACTAGATGGAATAAGAAAGTTGTTTGTCATAAAACAAGAAATCTCACATACAGATACAGAACCGGAGAACTAGTGCCTTCATTAAGACTGCATATATCGGGAGATTTTCTCTGCCATTGATAGATTACAAAAATGGAAAAAAACACCTTCATATACTCAAAACAAAACCCTAGCAGTGAAAACAAGAAACTACAATCAAAGAATTACGTCTGCATGGCTCCTGACAGTCTGTGCATGCAGACTCCAGACGATCGTGCGCTTATGGTGGATGCAATTGGACCCCTGACTGTCCTGCAGGTGAATTGACATGCTTTTGGTCCTTCGCTGGACTTTCCATTTATTTCGGAGACGATGTCTAACCACCTCCAAAAACTGCAATAACTGTCTTCTTGGGATCGGGAACAGTCCTGGTCAATTCTTCCTTCCGTGATGTGGAGGTCTCCTCCTAGTGCCACCTGGATCAGCTGAACAGTTGGGCTGCTGCACGGGGACCCCTATAGTGGATGTGGATGAGGGTGTGATGGGGGGTTTGACAGGGGATGTGACATCAGCTGAGGAATGCCACACGGTCTGAAAGGGGCATAGGTAGAAGTTACGTGGAGTGCACGGGTATGAGTGAATGGTGGAAGGTGCTGAGGTGGAGGTGACTGGGGGAAGTTACACCTGGTGGGAGGTGAGAGGATGATGCGCCAAGGAGGGAACCTGTGGGTGGACGTGGCATG
>SNQJ01S0014975.1:6385-49846 GCA_010110895.2 Picea sitchensis | reverse complement strand
CCGGACCCCCCCCCCTCGTTAAAGGTAAAATGATGGAGGGGGGCCTGAATTAGACCTCATCCGTAGATCTGGGTGCGCGGATCATGACCATCTAGATCTACGCCCCTTTTAAATTAAATATGCCCAAGCTTCACTGATGGATGAATGGCTGAGATGGCTTTGGCACTTTCACCATGAAAATCTCGAAAGGCCCCACTCGTGGCTCAGATATTGCGCCACATGTCCTTCAGATGAATGGTACCGATCCTTTTGGGATTTCTGGCACTGGGAGTTCACGATGCATTCTTCCACAAAATCCTGATTGACCAAACCGCGAAAGCATGGATGTGTGCCGCGTGTCCTTTAGATGAACAGTCGAGATGGCCTTTGACATCAAAAGGGGGCTACCTCCATTACCAAGCTCGCTTGATGTGACCGGGCACTAGGACCAGGGTCTCAGCTTCGAAAGCACCTATTGGCATTTTGCATTTCGGTGATTTCAGCTGCATTGGATGGGAGGCCCCTTGTCTCTCGAAATGTCGATTCCCGAAACACCGACTGGCTGCCACCTATCCCAACTAGATCGGATGACTGATATGATGTCGGTGGCTTGGGGCCTATCCCAACACATGGTGCATGCCAACACCCTTTTCCCAAGTCCATTCCTCTTATGATCGAGTGCCATGACCATGGGCTCAACTTTGGGTGCTTTCGACATTTCGATGTTTGAGGTTTCGAGGTGTAGAATGATGAGAAACCCTTACCCTTTGAACTCCCAAATGTCGAAATGCCGACATGAATAGATCTCACGCCACGCATCCTTTGGATGGATGAATGATATCCCTTCTTGCATGTAATATAGGCACTATCCATCACGCTAATCCTGGTGCAACTCTGCCACCCGCAATTTCCTGTCGACTGTCGATCTTCTTTATAGATAGATTTGGGCCATTGACAACATAATTTCGCCTACTTTCTTGCTTGGAAGCCTGAAACGAGAATTTTCTGTGCTACGCTTGGGTGCATCTCTCGCAACCTATAGACCTAGATATTCTTGCGCCCAATACCAAAATTGTTGTTAACATTAGGCTCCATGGGGGATAGAGTCATCCCTGTGATGCTCTAAGGACTCATTTACAGTTCCAGTGCCTTGTTGTTAGGATATGGAGTCATTTATTAAGCCAAAAAATAAATAAAGAACCAAAAGGACAATATTTACAAACATAGGAGCCGTCTAAGGCTTAAAAAAAACATTTCTTTAGAAAATGCCCATTTACTGGGCTGTTAAAAACCTCCTCACCCTCCAGATCCTGCAACCTGTACGTGTTATTTGAGAAAACCTCGAAGATTTTGAAGGGCCCTATCCAGAATGCATCGAACTTGCTGTGTCTGCCTTTATTATGTCTAGGTGCATCCCACTTAAGTACCAAATCCTCGACCTCAAACTCCTTCTTCCTGACCTTCCTGTCAAAGGCCGGTTTGACCTTCTGTTGATGAATGTGCGCTGTGTCCATCACCTGTTCCCTGATCTATTGTACTTCCACTATTTGATGAATCCTTCTGACCATATGATCTGGCTCTCATTCATAATCTTGAAATAACTTCACCATAGGTAAGGCGAGCTAAGTGGGAAAAACTGCCTCTGTTCCATAAACTAGCTGGAAAGGCGAGGTGCCCAGAGATCTCTTCGATGTCACTTGATCGGCCCATAGAGAAAATTTGAGTGTTGAGTCCCAAGCCCTCTTATTTTCTTCCAATAATATTTTAATGAGCTTGATTAGGCCTTTATTGGAGGATTCTGCTAGTCCATTTCCTTGAGGATAATAGGGGGTGGAGTGAATTAGCGAGATCTCGAACTGCTCACAGAACTTAATCAGAGGCTTAGATTTGAACGAAGCAACATTATCAGTGACGATCCTTATAGGACAACCAAATCTAGCTACAATATCCTCCAGGAAGCTAATGATTACTTTGTGTGATGCATTCCTAGTGGGGGCATCTTCTATCCACTTGGTGAAATAGTCTATTGCAGTCAAGATCCATCTATGTTGGCCACTTGAGGGAGGATGGATTTCCCTGATGAAGTCCAGCCCCCACTGTTGAAAAAGTGCCGAAACTACCATAGGCTTTAGTGGTAGTGTGTTGAGCTATTGATTTCCTGAAAACCTTTGGCATTTGATACAAGCTCTAACTTCTCTACAGACATCAGTGAACAAGGTGGGCCAGTAGTACCCAACTCTGAGGATTTTGTGAGCTGTGGTCTTCCAAAAATAATGTCCTCCACAAAGGCCACTATGGAATTCAAAAATAACCTTCTGGGATCCCTGTGGGTTCAGACACCTCAGCAACACCCCTAGAGGGTCTCTCCAGTACAAGACTTGGTCTATGAGGCAATATTTGACCGCCTTGAGTTTTAAATATCTCACCTTACTTTTACCCATCCCATCAGGGGGCTTCAACTTTTGCAAAAAGTACAAAATGTCTCGATACCAGGCGTATTCTGCTAGTGGCAGGCTATCTTGAGAGATTTAGTTGGGCAACTCAGCTTGCTGAGCTCCTGAGAAAGTATTGATCAGACTAACCCCCAAGGCTCTACAATTGGATTCAACCAGTAGTTTGGCTAAACCTTTCCCCTTAACCAACTTGGTGGGCTTTATTTCTAGGTCAAACTCAAGGATCTTAGCAATACATTTACCCCTTCACCCATCTATGTTGGGTTGTACAAGGATGTCCTTCACAGAGGCTGAAGGAACGTATGTGGTCACTTTTGAGTGTAAGACATAGACTCTGAAATATTTGAGAGCTTTCACCAAGGCATAGGCCTACTTCTCCATGATTTCATATCTAATCTCTGCATCTCTTAATGCTTTATTGAAGAAGGAAATGGGTTGTTCTTGCCCTTCGTCATTTTTCTACAACAAGATTGCAGCTATTGTATCAAAAGAAGCAAAATAAAAAACTAGGAAGGGTTTGGCATGGTCAAGACTAATAAACACATGTGCCTCAGTCAATGCCCTTTTTATTTGGACAAAAGATTCCCTGGGTTCAGCGGTCCATTTTACTTCATTTCCCTTTCTGAGCATGACTGTGATGTGTTTCACCAGTTCGAAAAAATTTGAGATGAACCTCCTCAGAAAGTTAATCTTTCCTAAAAAGGCCTGGACTTCGTTTTTAGACCTGGGAAGTGACAGGGTCTAAATTGCCTCTACCCTGCTGGGATCAGTTCTCACTCCTTCTGCTGATACTATATGGCCTAACAGTTTTCCCTCCATCATGGCAAACAACAATTTCTTGGGATTTAGGGAAAGACCAAACCTCCAGAATTTAGATAAGACTTTCCTTAAGTGATAGTAGTGCTCTTTATCAGACCTGGAGAAGACTGTGATGTCATCTAGATAAATCACCACAAACTGGTCTTTCTCCCCGATGAAGGCTATGTCCATGGCTTGCTAAAATGTTTCTCTTACATTCATTAGTCCAAAAGGCATCTTGGCATACATGAATGTGCCCCAAGGAGTGGTGAAGGCTGTCTTTTCCCTATCCTTAGGCATGACCAATATCTGATTATAACTAGAAAACCCATCAATCATGGATATCTTGGATGCACTAGTTACCCTCTGCAGTATGTGCTCCATCTTAGGTAGGGGGTAATTGTCCTTTCTTGAGCTTCTATTCAGGTTCCTAAAGTTGACGCAAAGCCTGATTTTGCCACTTTTATTCCTTACCAGGACCAAATTGGCCACCCATTCAGAATATCTCAAGGGGACAATGATTTGGGCATCTAACAACTTCTTCACTTCTTTTTCCATGACATGCAACAACATGGGATTTATTTGTCTTAGCTTCTTCCTAAATGGCCTAGCTTCTTCCTTCAGTGGGATCTTGTGTTCAATGACAGATGTGTCATATGTCTTGAGGTCTTCATAGGTCCATGCAAACACATCAACAAATTCTCCTAATAACTAGGTATATTCAACCCTCTGTTCTCTGGTCAAACTGCTTGACAACTTGACAAACTTAGGCTCCTCCTGTGTGCCAATGTTGCACTCAGCTATGTCAGCATCTTCATATAAAACCCTACCTTTCACTGCCACATCATTCTCATCGAACAATCTTTCTAAAGGGACTAGTCCCCTCGGAATGTGATTTCTAGGTAGATGAATAATCTGGTGATTAGCAATTTCATTTAAAAACACCTCAGGGTGAGGGTCACCTTCAATTTCAGGATCCTGATCAATGTGCAACACAGAAAAATCATTGACAGATTGGAGAAATCTCTCAATTTCAAGATCATCTTCAAATATCTTCCAATGCTTGACATTGTCTGGTACAGAGGGCCTATATCTTATCTCAACATCATATTTGACTATAGGCGACAGAGGGATCTTGAACCGGCTAGCTGAAACAACTAAAGAATCAGCCAAAACATTTTGCTCCCTCGAAATAAAAGAGATGTTGAAATCTGAGAAGAAACTTTCAATCAGGTCTAGTACCTCTTCTTTGTAAGTTCTGAGCCGAGGATGCTTAGTCTGGTAAGCATTTTTGACTTGCTGGATAATCAACTCAGCATCTACGAACACTGCTACTTCCTCAATCCCTATTTATTTAGCAGCCCTTAGGCCTAGAACAAGAGCTTCATATTCTGCCACATTATTAGTTGCTTCAAATTCAAGCATGTATGACAGGGATATGTCTTCCTTACAAGGTGACACAAAGACCACTCCAGCGCCAGCGCCTTCGCTAGAAGAGGCTCCGTCAATTTTTTTTTTCCAAATAGAGGTGGTTGGGGGAGGTGTCTCGTGATCAAATGAGGGTTGCTTTCTAATTTGGAAAGAGGGTTTAGGAGCATCAGTGAGATGTAACAAACTAGATCCCAAGTCAGTGTCTAGCGCAAAGATAGGGTGATTGGTAGGATTTTTCTCATTGCTAATAATGTAGGCGCGCTGGGCTTCTCTATACAGCCTCCTATGTTCCCCTCCAAAGACTGGAATAGTAGCATATGTGAGATCCATATGTAATGTTCCTCCGATATTTTTAATCCAATATCTTGACAGCAGCATGCCGAAATTGGGAGGAACATTGTCCACTACAATGTCCATGACCACACTCTTCATTGGCAGCTAAAACAAAGAGACCACCAAGTGTTTGATGACTGCAAGGCATTGCACCCTCCTTGAATTGAAAGAGTACAAATCATGATAATTCCTTGTCACTTCCAGTCCCAATTCTCCCATTACTATTTTAGGCATAAGGTTATGAGAAGCCCCTAAATCCATGAGGCAGTTATGCAACAATTTATCATGTATGTTCAAGGAGGTGTAGAAAGGAGGAGGTGAATCATCTCTATATTCTACCATGGGACCTAGGACGACTGTTGGATTTTGATCCTGGAGATTTATGGAGTTAGAGGAGGGTTGGGAGGGATCAGATTGTAGCATCTTGGAGAGGGACCTTTTAAAGTCTTCATTTTTAACCAGTTCAGAGAGGGGTACATGAATTCTAATCTTCCGAATCTCATGCTCAAAACTAAAGGAGGAGAGAGACTTAGAGGCTTCCCTTACCTCTATGATAGGTTCCTTGGCTGTTGGTGAAGCGTTCTAAGCATTCTTCTCTTTAGTAGTGATTGCTACAGCTTTAGCCATCCTTTCTGCTATGAGGGGATGATCCTGGCTACCAAAATTTCCTTCTTTCTTTTTTGACTTGAGATTGTATCTATTAGGAGTGTTGCTGGTCTTTTCCCCTTTACTCAACTCATTGATTTGAGTGTCAGTAAGGGATTCTTCATATGTAGTTTGAGTCAAATGGGGAAACGAGAAGGTGGCCTCGATGCAGTGGATCTTAGGTCGAGTTCATCTATCTCCTCCCCTTCCTCATGAGCAACTAGGCTATTCTGGAGAGGGGTTTGAATCCTCTGATCATCCCTGTCTCTGTTTCTTTGTTATTTTGGCAAAGTATGAGGCACATTGTTACCAAGCCTCCTGAAACCTCTGTTATCAGTGTTCTGGGGATTTCTATATGTGGGCTTCCCCTCTAACTCCCATCTCTCCATTCTAGCAGAAAGGGATTTCAACATTTTAGTTACCTTGTCCGTCTAAAGGGGAGAGGGAGAGGAATGGGATGAGGAGGCTTCTGCTCTTCTCCTGGATACGTCTCTGTCAGCCTTATTGCTAAGTTGGTCAGCTACTAATATGTTGGACTCTTCCTCCACGGCTGCGTCCTGCATGTGAGCCAGAGTGGTGGCTCTCCTTTCTCTCAGCAGGAGGGAAAAATATGGATCAAATGCACTGGCATAAGTGATCTTTGTAGAGGCTTCGGAGGGCTTAATCTCAGTGGGGATCTTATTATACATTTTATTAAATATTTTGGAGAAGTCAGAGATAGAATCTCGTTCCTTTCTCTTCAAAGACCCAAAATCAGTCATGTAATACATGAAGTCATTTTGGTCCCCCCACTTTCTCAAAAAGACACTATCCAAAGCCTCAATCCCATCAATAGATCTAGGAGGCAGGGCCCTAAACCATTTTCTAGCCTCGACTTCGAGACTGTGGACAATGATCCTCATCCATACATATACATGCATGATGACATGGTCATCTGTAAAACTGTAGAAGGTTTCCAGGTGTTCTTCTGCAATTATGTCCCCTTCACCTGTAAACTTGGGCAACTGCTTAAGGTAGCCATCTACTAGAAGGGTGTTGAGAGGCTGAGGTAATACAAGGGGAACATACCTGGCAGCTATTATATCCTCCTTTCTGGTCATGGGGGGATTTTCTCCAGCCATGGGAATATTGAGGAGAGGAAAACTTGGAGGAGAAGGAGCTCAAAAAGGGGATACCGGGAGTGAGCTTCTAGGAGGAGTGATAAATCTAGGAGTGGGGAAATATTCTGTGGCCCTAGGTCTACGCCGAGGTATAGCTTCAGGGGAAAGGGGAGTGACAAGGATTTCTCCCTCCAATCCTGGATCAGGAGGGGAAAACTCAGCAGGAACACTCCCAAACTTTAGAAAACGGGAAACTTCAGAAAATGGTCTGCTAGGAAACCGAGGAGTAGAAAATGGAGTTCCTACAAAAAGAGATGGCGCATTACCTGGTTCGGCGGTGGAAGTTTCTCCTTTTTCAGATGCCTTTCCTTTTTTGAGAATCACCTCTGGATCAACTTTAGGTGTAGCTAGAGGTAGCTGTGGATGAGACTGCGTGTGTCTGCCTCTGAAAGCCACAATTAACACAACAGGTTCATCACAGTGGAGTTGTCACAATGGAGTCACCAGGTGCACAGTAGCAATATTCAAAGGCTTTGATACCCAATGCACCATCAGAATCAGAGGCTCAATGTCGTTCAATATTGGGGAAAATTTTCAACTTCGTCCTCGACAACGGCACCAGAAATGTTGGCGCTGGAAATCACTCCTGAATTGCGGTAGGAGCAGAGCCCAACGCCCATTAGTTAATGTCACGATTGGTTTATAGAGGGTGATCAACTGGAGGAAAACTTGGGAAAATATCGTTCTAGTTCCGAAACTAGGATGGTCATGCACAGGTAGGTGAGGTCTTGGCTAAACTTCAGACAGTGAGTTGTAGCGAGGGTGAGTAGGTGGAAGACTTATGTGAGAAAAGGTTGGGGGATGCTATAGGCATCATGCTTCTAATAGCCGGTAGAAGAAAGCCTGAACGTAAGATCTTCTTATGCTCAAATGCAGGAAACACTGGAGAATATGACGATGCTACAATAAATCATTTATCATAACACAATCACATAAATTCACACGAATCATTCGATCATGAACTCTCACGGCAGGAGATGAAACTAGATGGAATAAGAAAGTTGTCTGTCATAAAACAAGAAATCTCACATACAGATACAGAACCAGAGAACTAGTTCCTTCATTAAAACTGCATATATCGGGAGCTTTTCTCTGCCACTGATAAATTACAAAAATGATGAAAACACCTTCATATACTCAAAACAAAACCCTAGCAGCGAAAACAAGAAACTGCAATCAAAGCATTACGTTTGCATGGCTCCTGACAGTCTGCACATGCAGACTCTGGATGATCGTGCGCTTATGGTAGACGCAATCAGACCCCTGACTGTCCTGCAGGTGAATTGACATGCTTTTGGTCCTTCACCGGACTTTCCATTTATGTCGGAGATGATGTCTAACCACATCCAACAATTGCAATAACTGTCTTCTTGGGATCGAGAACAGTCTTGGTCAATTCTACCTTCTGTGACATGGAGGTCTCCTCCTGGTGCCACCTGGATCAGCTAAACGATTGGGCTGCTGCGCGGGGATCTCTGCGGTGGATGTGGACGAGGGTGTGATGGGGGGTCTGACAGGGGGTCTGAAATCGGCTGAGGAATGTTACATGGTCTAAAAGGGGCACAGGTAGAAGCAACGTGGAGCGCAGGGGTACGAGTGAATGGTGGAAGGTGCTGAGGTGGAGGTGACTGGGGGAAGAGACACCTAGCGGGAGGCGAGAGGATGATGCGTTGAGGAGGGACCCTGTGGGTGGACATGGAAGGATACGAGAAGGCGCTAAACTGAGGAGGAAATGACATGGAAGCGATATGACAGGTAGGGGGCCCCACGCGATTTCAGACCCCCCCTCCCTTGGTAAAGGCAGAATGGCAAAGGGGGTCCGGAATGAAGCCTCAATTGTTGATTTAGGCACCCCGATACTAGCTGTTGGAGAGTTGTGCGCTTGATTTTGGACCCCCACCCCCCCCCATTAAAGGAATAATGATGGAGGGGGGTCGGAATTAGACCTCATCCGTAGATCTAGTTGCGCGGATCACGACCGTCTAGATCTATGCCCCTTTTAAATTAAATATGCCCAAGCTTGGTTGATGGATGAATGACTGAGATGGATTCGACACTTTCACCATGAAAATCCTGAAAGGCCCCATTTGTGGCTCAAATATTGCGCCGTGTGTCCTTCAGATGAATGGTCTTTTTCCTTGCAGGATTTCTGGCACTGGGAGTTTACGATGCATTCTTCCACAAAATCCTGATTGACCAAACCATGAAAGCATGGATGTGTTCCGCGTGTCCTTTAGATGAACGGTCAAGATGGCCTTTGACATTAAAAGGGGGCTACCTCCATTACCAGTCTTACTTGACATGACCGGGCACTAGGACCAGGGGCTCAAATTCAAAAGAGCCTATCAGCATTTCACATTTCGGTGATTTCAGCTGCATTGGATGGGAGGCCCCTTGTCTCTCGAAATGCTGATTCCTGAAACACTAACTGGCTACCACCTGTCCCAACTAGATTGGATGACTGATATGATTTCGGTGGCTTGGGGCTTGTACCAACACATGGCGCACGCCGGCACCCTTTTCCCAAGTCCGTTCCTCTTGTGATCGAGTGCCATGACCGTGGGCCCGAATCTGGGTGCTTTTAGCGTTTCAGGGTTCAGGGTTTCGAGGTGTAGAATGACGAGAAACCCTTACCCTTCAAACTCCTGAATGCCGAAATGATGACATGACTAGATATCATGCCATACGTCCTTTGGATGGATGACTGATATCCCTTCTTGCATGTAATATAGGTGCTATCCATCGCGCTAATCCTGGCACAACTCCACCACCCCCGATTTCCTGCTAACTGTCAATCTGCTTTGTAGATAGATCTGGGCTGCTGACAACATAATTTTTCCCACTTAATTGCTTGGAATCCTAAAATGAGATTTTTCTGTGCTACGCTTGGGCACTTCTCACGCAACCTGCAGACCTAGATATTCTTGCACCCAAGACCAAAATTGTTGTTAACAATGGGCATCAAATAATATTAGGGACCTAACCCCTCACATAGGTAGAATAATATATTTCCATGTAATAAAAGTTAATATTAATAAGTCCTAGCAATAAGGAAGAATAAGTCCAATGTAAGAAGACCTAATAGAAGCTTCCACTTCTAGAAGGATCTTCCTCTAGATGGTTCTTTTGATTGACATATTTAGTATAAATAGGAGTCGATGGTATGATAAATCTTGTCTTGGATATTATTGTAATAGAGCTCTTCTCTGCTGGAGGTTTCCCCCTTGAAGAGGCAAGTGAACATTGCTCTCAGTAATCAAAGTGTTCTTTCTGGTATTATTTTGACATCATTTTGATATTATTGTGGTGTTGTTCTAGTTATATTGTTGTTCATATGCCATTTATAGCTATTTATTTATGTTCTGCATACTTTTTTTTATCTAGAATATTATAAGTGGTATCAGAGTACCTTCCTTGGCAGAAAATTATGGGTTAATTTTTTCCAGGGTAGAGACATATTATGGCATCTTTAAGCTACAAAGATCTGTCGCTACGCACATAAACCTGCGGTCGGGGATTCATACACGTAGGAAATACAAGTGGTACTTAAGCACACATCTGTTGGCCACCCTTGTAACCCCTGTCAATACCCCTTCGAGTGGTAGCGCATCAGAAAACATCTATATATAGATCAGCCTAGATCTCTTGAAGCCATCCATAGATAAACTGATCGACCACGTAATTTCTATAGTGTCACCAAGAACAACACTGGGGAAGATATTCTCTATTACCTGGGTAGTCGGGTAGTACGACTAAAGGCATGGTCTAGCCTCCTTAGTTGGTGCCCTGAGATATTGGGTCGCGTACAATTGTTGGAACCCGTATGTATATCAGAGAGCTATAACATAGGGAAAACCCTTGTCTATAGAACCCTTGAATACCTAACCCTTGGGACGGAAACAAAAATAGAATAGACAAGATCTATTGCGGCGCACCTGTGTATCCTCCATTCGAGTTGCATATTTATACACATTTCTTCCTGTTAAACATTTGGGCATTTCATCACTGTAGTATTCTTCAGAATAGAGTATAACTCCATAGTAGTAAAAAAAAAAAAAAAAGTCTGGATTTTGTTGACATCATTATTTGAGACCTATTCCGTTGGATTTCTCTATTTTCCCTTATCGCAGTCATACCTATCATTTTTCAACAATTTTTTTTTCTTGTGGACCCGACCCCCTTCCAACACCCTTATTTTGACTTTACCCCATTGGATTCCACTCGTCGTCCTGATCGTTGTGATACACTGCACCTATAACCCATTTTTAGTGTGGTCCCACCTGCCCCTTTTCATGTTCTCTCGTCATCATGGCCCATACCCATAGCCAAGACTTAGAATCTCTCTTCACTACCTTGCACTCTAATTTCACAGAACCCAACAAGAAGTGCGACAACACATTGCCAATATTGCCAGCATAAATCAAAATATGCATTCATTTATCACCGTCCTGATCGTGGAACTCAAAGAAGAGCCCAAAAAAGACATTACTACCCAACTTGAATCTGTCACTACTGTTACACATGATTTTGGTCACTCTGGTGATGTTTCTATAAGTGATGTATTCAGGCTCCTAAGAAAAGTGACTGCTATCTTCTTCCAAAAACACATTTTTAAGATGAGTTCGCAGGCTGCCTGTATTATAGGGTGAAAAAATCCCCCATTCTCGCAGGCAACTTACTCTTGGGGTGCGAACTGTTCGCAATTTGCTCCATAGATAGGGTGCGAACCTATTTTTAAGCTTGAAAAGGAGAAGAGGTCATGAAGGTTCTAGAAGGAGATCTTCTAGAAAATGAGTTGGCATTCACATGGTTGGCATCCTATTGAATTCTTAGATTTAGTGGGATCATCCTCATCCAGGTAACCATCTCTCCTTCTCCTATATATTGAGAGGATTATCATGGAAAAGGTTAAGAAAGATTGAATGGAGAATTGGTGAAAGGATTGTGTGAAGAACCCTGCTTGGATAGAAACTTGGAGACTCTTTTTGGTCCATCAAGTTGCATCTGACCTTCTTCATGCAAAGATAGAGCAAGTGTGTGTGTTGGAACCAAGGGTCACTGAAAGGAAGCTTGCGACATCAAGGCAATCCGGTTGTATCTTCTACTTTCAATTAATATAATACAACAGCATGTCCCTTTCCCATAGAATTAATCTTATTTTATTGCATAACTCCTTGATCATATGTATAGGTTGACATTGAATATACTTTGTTATCTTCACTTTGGTTGGTTTGTGTTGTCTTGGACTTGATTTCACAAGAGCACTGGAGTGAAGCGGGAACAACAGAGACCTAAGGAAGAGATATACAGGTATGCCACCCTTCCCTTCTTATTAGTAGATTCAATGACTACAACTTAGGGAAAGAGTCGTGTCCTGTCCTGTTTTGTTCTAGATCTAGGTGGATCTAGGGAGATCTGTTAGTGTTTGCACCTACTAATTTATCCAATAACAAAATTGGTGACTCCACTGGGGATACAACCCATTTTAGTGGTTTTTTCTTGGCCATTTGCTCTTAACCTACCATTTTTCATTCCCATTCAATCTCCGAGTCTTAAGTAAACCCTTACAGACTCCCTGGATGCAGAAGCTCCCTCAGAAGTTTTGTCTTTTTTCCAAAATTTACTTGATTACAGACCTTCTCACACTGTACCCTTCTGTAGCCTATGAGAATCACTAAATTTTTCACCTTGGTGTTCATTTTAGTGTGAACTTCTCGCAGTTTCCTGTGTCTAGCCTGCGAGAATCCTTGATTCTCGCACTGTGCCCCACTCCTAGCCTGCGAACTCACTTGTGAAAATTTTGGAATAAGTCTTTTGTGTCCTCAGATGCCCAGATTTGTTTGTGTGTCTAGGAAGAACTTCTCTAGCTAGTCATTGAATGTTTCTTGACTTCAAATCTCGTGAATGATTAGTTTTCGGAAATCAAAATCTCTTCTTGACCATTTTTCTTAATTTTTACCTCTTGACCTTTTCTTAACAAGGGTATAATCTTTGGTTTTGAAATCTGAGTTCTTGTTTGGTCGGGAGCCTTTGATTGGTTTAAAAGTTGGGATCAATTGTCCTTTTCAATTGCTTATTACTTGGAAAAGTGTTACCCATGTGCATTTGAAGAGACTAGTCTTGTCAGTTTGTTATTTTTATCTTCATTGAAAGATTGGTTTGGGTGTTTGTTGTGTATTTCTTTTTCGTTGGTTGCTTGTTTTTTCTTAGTTCCATCCCTGTTGTTTGGTTTCTAATGAAAAATTAAAGACATTTTCTTTTTTAAAAGCACCCTTGTATTCAAAAAATATTGGCATTCAAGTATTGAAAGACAACGAATAGAGAATTTGCATTGTTCACGATTGTTTGATATTGAATTTCAGAGAAGATCATACATTGTAGTTCGCATTGTTCTAGAAAACTCCTGTTTCCCTCCTATAAATAGGATTCATCGAAAAAAAAATTTGTATCATTCATCCTTATTTATGCATTGTTGGGTCAGAGCCTCACACAACATCGATTTCATTTCTGTCTCCTCTTGAGTAACAACAACCTTTAATAATATTGCGCAATTTTAAAATTCAACTAGTAAATTTTTCTAGGGCTCTTTTACACCAACACTAGCTAGGATAGATCTTTGGAACATGCAGTGAGATACACTCTCCAAAGCATAAAACACACAATAGCATCTTGTGATAAGGAGTGTCAAATTCCATTTGCAACACATTTTCCTGGGAAGCCCTTCTCACACAAGGGTCAAACTTGAGGTCACATCGAGATTGACAGAGTTACTCACCCTGCTTTGTTGATATCGGTGTGGAGATTACACGTATTACGGAGGTCACTTGAAGGTATACCCACAATGATGAGTGGAATCCTATCAAGATGATTTTGGGCTAGACACCCTACCCTTGCATGTGGATTGAACTACCGACTGTTCTCCCAAGCATCATTGTTTTTGGTGGTAACCTTAGTAGCCAATCTTCTTAGGGTCTTACACAAGGTGACTATGAAGGGGTAAGTCTTCACAGTACCTAGAATTGATGTTGGACAGATTCACTCGGCCTCCTTGGAGGGTATACCCATGATTATGTGTGGGATCTTGCACTAGGGTGTAAGTTCATTAAGTAGGTCGTCAACGTAACTTTTCCACCCTAGCATAGCCCCTTCTTGTCTTGTCGTTGTGACATTGGATTTCATCACCAACTAGTGACTTCGGAATTGGAAGGTCTTGTTTGCTTGGTTTTTCTTCCTAGATTTTACTAGCGCATGCTGTTTGTTTACCCAAGTTGGCCATAAAATTTCTTTCGTAAGATTCTAACTCGATCACAATTGACCCTCCACGCCATTCATGTAGAATGCAAGGCTTACCCCCAGAAGATCTGGAAGGTTCTCAACTCTTTCCTACCAACTCACTGGACGACTCTCCTCAACAAAGTGAAGTCCAAGATGTTTCCACTCCATAAGTGGAAAGAACTAACTCTCTAGAATGGTTCCGAATTACCAATTCTCGAGAGGACTTTTGACTTCCTCTTGACTCCAGGAGATGTATTGTGCGAGTGACTTCTTCCAGAGATTTAGTTGTTCAGTCTTCTAGATCACCAACTGGACCTTTCATAGGACCTTAGGGTCAATATCCTTTTTGGACTACTGGAATTTTTAGACGGGATCTCTTTGGCCTAAGAGAAGACGTTGATATCACTGTCGCACCTGAGCTGCCCGAAACATCTGATCCAGACGTAGTACCTTTTACTATTGCCTATGATTTTCCTGGTACAGACACTTCACTAGTCGACCACATCTTGACTATTCCCCTACAAACTGTCCATCACACAATGGTCCCAGATACTACGAGTCCTCGCACCGGGACTACAACATCTAGCCAAGCTCCCATTGGCACGTCGCTTTTTCCCAGATTCACCCCAACACTTCCACCTGAATATTATGCATTGAATGCTTCTATTCTTGCTCCTACACAAATCACATCCGGGACTCCTGGTGGTTCCACTCCTTTTGGGAACCATATTCTCGGTTTCATTCCGACACTTCCTCCACCCCCTTTCAGAGGACCTCTTTTGTCCTCTATCGGAGGCACTGATACTATTGGCACCATCCCGTCTTTCACATAAAACTACCAGATTCTTGTTGGTGGACAATTTCACCAAGGAGGCCAAAATCAACCCCCTTTTGCAGGAAAAATCCCAATTGGGATGCAACTCCCGATTGGAGGGAAAACCCCACCGACCCCACCCTATGGAAAAACATACCTCCATCCTTGGCCCAGTATTGGAATTATCTTATTCAACGTAATCCTCACTTGACTGGGGGGCAACAGCCTCAATCTAGCTCCAACATACCCCCTAGTACAGGCCAACCTTATCCAGGTACGTCTAATTCTATTTGGGGCTTGAATGCTCAGCCCCACGCCCCTGTTCAAGGGTACAACCCTGTGAATTACTTGCCTCCACACCAACAACCGAATCTTCTCAGATCTTCACATTATATGCAAATTGCTTATGGTCCTACTAGTCTACCGACGGGACTCCCTCCCCAAAGTCACTAGTACCCACATGTGAATAGACATTTAACCTTCTTAGCCACCCTAGACCTCCCAAACTTGTCAAGAATTTTAAATGATCTGATCTGTCACTCTCCTCAATGGCCCACCATACCATCCAAACTACCATCCGACATCCCTAAATTCGATGGTAAACCAGGAGAGGACTCAAACAATCATGTAATGACTTTTCACCTCTGGTGCTCATCCAACTCCTTGATGGATGACTCTATTCATTTATTCCTTTTTCAGTGAACCCTCATAGGCTCCTCTACGAAGTGGTATATAGAATTACCATGAGGCTTCTTCACTGACTTCAACACCCTTGCTATGGCTTTCCTCACCCACTACCAGTTACCGATCCGCTACGAAACGTGAACCAAAATTTTGAGTTCTTTCAAACAAACCAAAGCCACTCATATCTCTGATCACATTCATGAGTGACGACGGAGAGAACGTCTCATCAAACTCAAAATTCCCAATAAATTGCTGGCAGAGTGGTTCACGAAATCATTCGTGAATGACATTGCTCGTGACATCTCCATGGGTGGAGTTGTCACAGAAGAACAGACAATCAATTGTTCCCAATACCTAGACCTCGTTTACTCATAGACGGGTACTCTTTACGACTTACTCCCTAATGCACATCGTCCTTCTAATTTTTCTACTTCAACCACTCCCGCTGCTTCTCATGCAACTGACGGTGTGATTGGAACTTTCCATGACCAACCGCATTCCATCCAAACCTCTAGGAACAACCCCAAATCCATTTATTCTAATGCTCAAAATGCTCCGTCTCCTACCCCTCCCACCGACAAGACTTCTGAGGTAAATTATGTTCAATCTACCCCCACCGGAAAAAATAAATCCAAAAAAGGAAAGGGTAAGAACAAGGAGGATAAAAATAATCCGCAAACTGAGAAGACCAAAACACCACCTATTGATGATAGGGATAAGTGCAAACCCCAATACTCTTGTCTTATCTGTGGTGACAATCACTACACTAAGGATTGTCCTAGATGAGCCAAAGTTACTAAGTTCCTTCAAGGGACCCAAAAACCTCCCACTCTAGCCATGTTGTTTCAACCCTTCCCTTCTCAACAACAGGCCCAAGGTCATTCATGACCAGCCTTCCCCCTCTAATACATTCTATGTCTTAATGTGTATAGGTGATTCAAAGAAGAATGAAATCACACTTACCACTCGAGCCAAAGATTATTCTTCCTCCAAAGAGAAGGTTGATGTAATACCTCCTTCGTTGGTCCAACCATCTCTCATGACTCCACCTACCAACGATCTTCGAAAATCGGCTTTCAATCCTCATCCACATGCCACCCATAAATACAGTATTGTCGAAGATTTGACCCAAGCACCATCCGCGATGTCAGCCCTCGAAGTCCTTCAGAGTTGTCCTATACAACGGAAGGAACTGTTGAAATCTATTGGTGGAATCGACCCTGCGGATACAAATTTAATAATTTTTGACTTGGAAGATCACATTCCAAGGTTACCCCCTCAACTCGCATTCCAAATACAAGTTATTTTCTCTAAAAAAAAATTTGTAGAATAGTTATTGATGAGGGTGCCTTGACGTGTGTTATGTCTATTACCTGCTGGAAAGCCATTGACTCTCCTCCTTTGAATGAATCCCACAACACACTTAAAGCCTTCAATGGATTTGGTTTTAATCGTTATGGTGTACTCTCGTCATTGCCTATTACATTAGAAGGAAAAATGGTCAACGTTGAAGTGGATGTCTTTGACGCTCCTATCGATTACAACCTTCTACTTGGCTATAGCTGAATTGATTCCATGCATGCAGTTGTGTCCACTCTTTTTCATGTTGTGCGTTTCCCACATCAAGGAAAAGTAGTTACCATAGACCATTTGGATTTCTTTCACTCTGATGCACATACCGACAACATACCATTCATTTCAAACCCCCCCTGGATATGAGAAGGTCAGTGTGGGTCTTCTTAAATATTCCTCGTTGATGGGTACTTTCCCCATCCTACCATCCGATGTTCCACATCTGTTTGTCGCCTTGATCAACATGATCTCCACATATTTTCATAGAACCCCTACGTCTTATGACCCATGGATGGAACCCAACCCCAATGATCATCTTCGATATGGTGACAAAATGTCTTTAAGTCCGGTTGAATCTGCTTATAAAGCCATTCAATCGACAACCCTTTCGACCGCCTCTCTTGGTGATTTATCTCCAAATCCATTCCGCGTCATTTTTCCCATGGGCAAGATGATTATGTTTGTTATGTTCATGGAAGACACCCCTTGGGACGGTGGACATCATCGTTCCATCCTTTTCTTGAAACAACACACCATCGAGGGTTACCAATGGATCTTGACCCCATCGACCATTGTCATCATTTCTACCATTCCTGAGTCTACACATGATCTGTTATATGAAGGGAACTTAAGTAACATCTCACCCACCCTCCCCCTAGACATATCCATAAAAAATGGAATTGTCAAAAATGTGCATATCGGAGCTTCGTGTTCCCATGACAAAGTGGTCACCTACAAGTCTCTATTCCAAGAATTTCGTGACGTCTTCACGTCGAGCTATGAAGAAATGTAGGGTATTGACCCCGACATTGTGGTGCATGAAATTAAGACATACCCGGGTGCTAAACCCATTCGGCAACGACTTCATCCGGTCGACCCACGTAAAGCAGCCACTATCAAGCTTGAAGTTGAGAAACTTCTTAAGGCTGGCTTCATTTACCCAGTGGCTCTCACCAACTGGGTTTCCAATCTTGTTCCGATCGACAAGAAACAAGGCACAATCTATGTGTGTGTTGATTATAGGGACATTAACAAAGCTTGTCCTAAAGACAACTTTCCTACCCCCTTCGTTGACCAGATCGTCAACGATTGTGCTGGAAGCAAAATCTTCTCTCTGATGGATGCTTTCTCCGGATATAATCAAATCAATATCGTACCAGCGGAACAACACAAGACTGCTTTTATTTGTCCTTGGGGCACTTTCACCTATCGGAAACTCCCATTCGGTTTAAAGAATGCCGGTTCAACTTTTCAATGTGTTATGTCTTACGCCTTTCATGACACAAAGCACATTGTGCAGCCATATCTAGATGACTTACCCGCACATTCCATGCACCGTGTAGATCATCCAATACACCTCCCTGCAATTTTCCTTTGATGTCGGTTTTACCATATACGCTTGGATCCCCACAAATGTGTTTTCTGTGTAGAATCCGGCCGACTTCTGGGCTTTATTGTTTCATGTAAAGGGATTAGGGTAGATCCGTTGAAGGTCGAGGCGATTCTCAATCTCCCTCCTCCTTCCTCACTTTGCCAGTTACAAAGTTTCCAAGGGAAGGAAAAATTTCTCCGTCATTTCATCTCGAAATATGCAGAACTAAGTCTTGGATTTACACGACTTCTCAAGAAGGGTTCTAAGTTCGTATGGGATACCACTTCCAACAAATCTTTCGAAGCTTTAAAATTGTCTTTGACATGTACCCCTCTACTCCACCTAATTACAGTTGGGATTATTTCCTTTACCTCGCAGCCTCAGACTATACCATTGCTATGGTTCTCATCCAGGAGGATGATTCTCATGACAAACACGTCATCTATTACTTGAGTCAGAGTCTCACGACTACTGAAACCAAGTATTTACATGTTGAAAAACTAGGCTTGGATGCCGTCCAAGCTGTTGAATGTTTCTGGCATTATATTCTTTTACGCAAAACTACGGTGATTTCTAACTGCAACCCTATGCAGCACATTCTTACACGTCAATTGCTAGGGGGAAAATACTCCAAATGGATCGTAATACTCTAGGAGTTTGACTTAGAATTTGAATGCACTAAGTCCAAGAAATCCTTGGTGTTTGCTGAATTGATATGCAATCTTCCCTTCTCTGAGACGGAAAATGTAGCAGACGATTCATTACCCGATGAATCCCTTTTCCTGATCAGTTCCGATGACCTTTGGTATGGAGATATCATCATATATCTCCAAACCCAGACTTTCTAGCCCAATTTGTCTAGCACTAACTGCCATCGAATAAGCTACCAAGCCCATCAGTATATCATCCTTGGTGATACTCTTTACCATCGTGGGATTGACTCCATTTTTTGACGCTGGCTCATGTTTGATGAAGCCAAGAAATCCCTGAATGACTGCCATTCTAGAGCCTGTGGCGGTCACATGTTTGGGTATGCTACTGCCTAGAAAATATTACGGGCATGGTATTTTTGGCCTTCTTTATTCAATGATTGTATAATTTTCGTCCAAAAATTCCATGCTTTCCAAACCTACAACAATAAAATACGATCACACCCGACTCCTTTACACCCCGTGGTCTCCTTTGGTCCTTTTGCGAAATGGGGTATCGATTTCATGACATGTCACCCTCACTCGGACAGGGGGCATGGATACATTATCATAGCCATAGATTATTTTATGAAATGGGCCAAAGCGATGCCAACATTTGACAATACTAGAAGGACTGCAACATTATTCATATTCAATCACATCATTGATCGTTTTGGTGTTCCTCAGGCTATCGTTACTGATCATGGTAGCCACTTTAGAAACTTCATGATGTCCAAACTCACTAAAAAGTTGGGTCTTCACCATAAAAACTCAACACCCTATTACCCACAAGCTAATGGCCAAGTTGAAGTAATAAACAAGGTCCTCATTACCATGCTTCGACGAATGATAGGGATTCAGAAAACGAGTTGGCACACAATGTTGTTTTTAGCATTGTGGGCTTACCGGACATCCGTTAAGTCTGCTAGCGGGTCTACACCATTCTAGTTAGTCTATGGTCTAGAAGCCATATTTCCAATTGAATGTGAGTTACCCTCCTTAAAACTAGTCGTCGAACTTCTCCCGAACACTTCTGCCAAAGAAGAATATCTTTTGTATCTTATGCAATTAGATGAAACCTGTCACGATTCCACCCTAGTTATAGAATCCCAGAAGAAACACGTCAAATCCCAATACGACAAACATGTCAGGCCACACGTTTTCTTCGAAAGTGATCTAGTTCTTCTTTACGAACAAGATCGGGATATGCTAGGAGCCAAAAAATTTGAAGCTATGTGGCGAGGTGCTTATATCATCAGACGAGTTTTGGAGAAAGGAGATTATGAGTTGGTAGAATATGATGGTATCCCTTTGAGTGAACCTAGAAATGGGTTGTACTTAAAGAAGTACTATGCCTAAGATCACCTGTGCATGAGTGCTTGTATTTTATTGTATCATACTTTTTGTGTGTTACTTTAGTATGATTTTTTTTTGTTATTTTATCTCTACCCTCAACCACTTATCTTACATTGTTCTTGGTTTCCAGATGTCGGAGTCTTCGCTACCCCACATTGACTTCGCCGATGGTGTTATTCATAGTACTCGAAATATTTCTTCTGCTGCATGGGAAATTTACACACCTACAAATGAACTTATCAGTCTGCAAGGTGTGTGCCTTGGTCGTACGACCAATAATATTGTGGAATATAGCACCGTCATCGAATTGTTGATTGATGCTATTTCGTTTGGTATCCACCACCTGGTTATATGACTCGATTCGCAGCCAGTAGTAATACAACTAAGTAATGTCTATGCTATTCAAAGTCCTACTTTATTACTGGTATATTTACGAATTCGCCTCTTGGAACGTTACTTTGATTATATTGAATATCAACACATTCCTAGATGTCTAAATACATTAACTGATGCATTAGCTAACTATGTGTTAGATAGACATTTGGGCCATTTATAAACCAATCACACATTACATGTATAACACAACACAAGATAAGCCGATAGAATCTGTATATATATATATAATGATCAAAAATTTTTACAAAAAGTTTCTGTCGAAGGACCAAAATATCAAAAAAACAAAGCCCATAGCTTCTACAAAATAGCATCACGGATGACGCTCATGATAACACATAACTGCTTGGGCCACCCTACGAAGCAGTCGACTAAGGGACTCGGACATGCCCACAGTATGGCACTGATAACGTCTCAGAATCTCCCCAATAGCAATATCTGGGACGTCCGCGATCAACCCTTCTAAGTTCTGCTCCACTGCCTCATAGTATTCGACATCCCATCTCGCCACTAGAGCCGCTTCTCCTCATCGTTGAATAGGAGACGTTCCCAGAGGTCGATATGGCCCCACATCTGTGTCATCAAAAAGAGATTTTTTGATTAGTTCTTATATAGACACAAAAATGTTTCATATGATAAAAATTACAAAAACATTTAAAAAGAAAAAAATGTGTACTTCTTACCTAGGTCACCCCACTGAGCATCCTTAGGTAGGGACAAATCTGGATCCCCTCGGAAATCCAAACCAGCGTATGCGTAGTCGTTAATCATCAACATCTGTGGCCGCAACCAATCGAAAAATGAATCATTATACTTGATGATAGGCCCTGCTACATGTCGAGCCATGAGATTGCACCAACTCATTATCCTCGGATCCTGTGGGGCCGATAAACCCCAATCAACCTGTAATCACAGCAGTGGGACCCTCTCGAGGAAGAAGGACACCAAAAGTGATCCATACCCAAACTGCTTCAAGTTACCCTTTCTGCACTTCGTCAATTGCCTCTTCATACTGCATAGAAATGCATCTGACCAGTTGAAGACCTGAGGCTCTGTGCACTCTATGGCATATTGGAAGTAGTTCTGGAGAGCCATGTGCAGAACCACGCTCTCAGCCATACGTGCAATAGTAAACAAAATGGTGCATAGGGTCAAGTCTTGGACCCCCCAAATAACAACCTTACCCTTCTTTCTGCCTTAGGAACACAATACTAGTGACAATACTGACTCATAGGGAGTCTGCCACCTCGGCCACCGGTCAAAGTAGCATGGTATCCACGTCATGAAAACCCCGTTAGAAAATAGATATCCTTGATATCTAGGGTCAGCATATGGACTCCCACGTGAAATAACTATTGGTCCACATCCCACATATGGACCAGGTATTCCAACAATCTAAGTTGGGCTCTCATGCCTGGAATCCTGAAGAATTTCAAGAGCCCACAGTCCCAGAGGGCAGTGACTGTACCCGGGTCATTCCCGATAATGGAATCATCTTCCTCATTTTCTCTTTCTCACGAATCCAACATTGTGATGGTCAAACACCTGCACAAGAGCCATGAGATAAGAGTCAACAACTTGTTTCATACTTTTGCATAATTTTTATTGAACAAAACTTAACTTTAAAATCCATGTTTTGGCCCTCGCAGGTGAGCATTTGGCATAGTGTGAGATTCTCGTAGGTGCCTTGAAGGTCACCTGTGAGAATCTTAGATTCTCGCAGGTCCCACAAGGCCCACCTGCGAGAACACTTGAACGTATGGTCTGGCCCTAAAATGGACTTAAAACCCAAGAAATTACCAATAAAAACTAAAAATGAACCATGGAAAAGTTGAAGGATCAAGAGCTTACCTCATTGGCGGAAATGGTTTGCCGAATGATTGCTTGTGCCTCCCACAATAGAGCAAAGAAATTTGGGGGAAAATGAGGTATGTTGGACAAGTTTGGCAAAATCACAATGAAATGGTAAAAAACCCTTTTTACCCATATTTATTCACTTTTTACTATTTTTTATTGATTTTTTATATTATTTATATTATTTTTCTTATAAAACCCAATGCCCTAATGGCCTTATGAGTATGTGTTTTTGCAGGTATAGCAACTTCGAAGTCTGAATAGGGGGGTACGAGTGTTTTTTCTTTTTTTTTCATATACGACTACTTTTTTAGGGTTTTTATAAGAAAAACCTCGAGCTGAGTCTTCGTTCGTTCTTGCGATCGAAAAAATATGAGAACGTAAACGAGTATAATTTATCTCATCTTTTCGTACTCGTCATGGTAACACGAAAATGACGAACCTAAGGGAGTATCCTTTAATCTCTTTTCACACTCCATAAAAACGAAAAGATTGTCGAGTGATCTTATTCTCTTCACGCTCGTTAAAGTATTTGAAGAAAATGTTCGACAAGCGATAGTTTATCACTTTTTCGATCTTGTCGAACTCATTTACAAAAAAGGAACTGGGAGAGTTCTCTTTAAGTATTTTTTAGACTCTCAAAACATGAAAAACCCCTGATTTTTCTTTCTTTCGACTCATAAAACAAACATCGAAAGGCCCATATGGGACCGAGCCACTCCTTCCTAGGGTTCATTAAATATACTTCGAGGGACTCGTCCGAAGGATGATCTTACATTGACAAGCATATGTTATCCTCCTCAAGCTTGCGTAAAAATAAAGAGATACTCACCAAAAATGGTGGGGGAAATTTTGGGAAAGGGATGTGTTTTCATATTCATATTAATGGCAGTAAGCGTCACTCTTGAACATGATACCCCCTTTTTGTCATTTGAATCCGGGTTGGGAAATCCACTTGTCTCTCATTTGACTTACTACAAGGTTATATCTTGGGTTGTCTTTGAGTCAGTGCTACCAAGTCCTTGGTCGTGTCATTCATATGTTCAAGAGAAGTCCAAACAAGCCCTCTATCGAGTCGGCCATCTGTAGTTGTCCATTCTTACTATGTCGGCCTTCCCTGTGTTCATTTCAAACCTTGTTCATACTTTGTTTCATCCTCAAGATATATTACTTGTTTTGTGTCATTGATGGGGGATACATCAAGGCCCTCCTATGACGAGTCTTGTTTCGTCAAATCCAACTCATTATCCAAAAATAAGACTTAGAAATCATTTAGTAGCTTGGAACCTGCGTGCCTTAATGGCAGGTCTCTTTGCCTTCGATAGGGGTTTCACATCATTGATCCCTGATCGAGAGATTCCACCGAGTGCTCAACTTCAGCTCATTCATTCACATTCATTTAGATTATACTTCAATACCTTAGGAGTCATCGACATCAATGGTGATTTCCCTCTCACTTGTTACTAGTTTTCATCAATGACCGGTAATCAAGTGGTTTCTACCATGTTCAACTTCAACACATGTAATCACATGGCTAGATTCGTACTTTTAGGTGATGGGATTGAAGACCCTGGGTCTCATCTTTTTGATCTAGGCTGCGATGGAGTATGTATGATTTGTATCAGCACATAGATCCACTTTGTATGTCTCGTGGCTATGTCATTATTCGAGTCTTATCACATAGATCCACAATGTATTCCTGGTGGCTATATAGCATTTTGATGACATGGATCCACAGTGTATGATTGGTGGCCATGAAGTACGCTTATGATTCCATTCATTCGTGACCTGAGTATGGGAATGCCTACCTTAGAACTGGTATTATATTTTGCAGATGCTTGGTTGTTTATAGGTTTCCAACTAGGTGCTCTCCTTGTTTATGACACACACACACATTTTACAAAGTATTTTGGTTGTCACAAGTTCTGGCCTCATACTTTGGGGGGCATTCTGTTACACATGGTTTTGGTCACTTTGGTGATATTTCTACAAGTGATGTATTCAGGCTCCCACAAGGAATTTTTTCCTGAGAAAAGTGACTGCTATCTTCTTCCAAAAACACATTTTTAAGATAAGTTCGCAGGCTTCCTGTATTATAGGGTGCGAAAATCCCCCATTCTCACAGGAAACCTACACTTGGGGTGAGAACTGTTCACAGTCTGCTCCATAAATAGGGTGCGAACCTGTTTCTAAGTGATGCAGGAGCATCTCAAATGAGCCAACGCGGAGACAAAAGACAGCTGGACAAGCACCAGCACATTTCATGTTTAAATTGTTTTGAAGTAGAATGCACCAATCTTAAATGAGATAATTAAGAAGGAGCGCACTTGTAAGATTGTAATCAGACCTTGAGCGTCCCGCTCTCGTCTGAAGTAGATAGAGGCATTTATGTTGAGATAAAGTAGGTAGATAGAATTTAATTCTCAGATTAGACAGTTTTAGGAGCTAGAGGGAAAAGGGATATAGACACCCTCATTGTGTATTGTAACATTAAGAGGAGTAGGAAGATAATGAGCAAGAGAGCATACAGAGTGAGAGCAGAGAGTTGTGTAAAACCACCCATGTACAGAGATTTGAATTAATAGAGAGAGCTTTGATTCAAATTCATGGCATCACATTTTTTCTCTGTGTATGTATATTGAATGTTGTGCTCACGAATGCTTTACTCTTTCTGCCATGCAATTGCTTTTATGCTATGTATGAATGATTTCTTGTTGAATGCTTGAAATCCGAGAGGAAGAGTGAAGGGAATGAGTTTCAATTATTTTCTCCCCGAGTGAAAGTTCCTGCAAGGAGTGCAGTAGAAGTTGTCCACAAGGAGTGCATTGACAAGAATTCAGAGTTGTGTCTTTGAAGACTCAGATAGTTGTGCAGTTGTTCTCATTCTCACAGAAGTGCAGTTAGGCACAAGGGTCGTGCAAGGTGTGCACAGACCAAGTTTGAATTCAGGGTTTGTAAGACTTGCAAAGTTGTTGAGACACTGTTGCTGCAAGAAGTGTGAAAATTCAGGGTACTCAACACTTGAAGTGTTTGAAGGTTGCCACAAGGAGTGCATGCAAGAGACTTATTTAAGACTCGGAGTTGTGAGAATCAGGAAGGATAAAGTCTTTGAAATTTTTAAAGGGTAGCACAGGAAGTTTGTGCATTGAATTATTGGGAAGGCGTCATGAGTCTGTGCCACAGGTGGACAAGTTCGTGGAGGAATACTTAGCTCATTTCGCAGGAATAGTTAAGGAAGCTTTTGGACGATTGGAATTCTCTGTTGAGAATTCACGAAGTCTCGCGAGTCGTCAAATCTCGCAGAGTAGCAGGGAAGTTACATAATTTATTTTAGGATTTCAAGCTTGGGAGAAGTAGAACCATCGATCCAAGTCAACCAGGACGTTGGATAACTCATGAAATCGCATCTCAGGATTTCGTGAGTTGGGAAGTCGAAGGTTGGTATCAAGGTTCGCGAAGTCACGAAAGGCGAGTAGCGAAGTGATGAGTGGATCATATCCATCCACTTGGAAGGGACAGGTGGTAGATATCTAGAGATCTCACGAATTCGGAGATTGCGAGGTGGGAGGCCAAAGGTTGGATACTCTAGGTCGCGAAGCGTGAAGTCACGAAGGGGGCGAAAGAAACGTGTGTGTGGGACCAGAGGAGTTAGAAAGGTGGATAGGTGGTGAGCTGTCTACGTGGAAGTCAACTGTATTGACCATTTCAGAGTTTCGTGAGTTGAAGACCCAAAAGCCTTGCATCAGGACTCACAAACTCACAAAGTGAGAAGTCCCGAACGATGAGAAATCTGGTTGTGGGGCTAGCATCGAGAACCATGTCAGAGTCTGACATCTCAGGATTTCGGGTAATTAGAGCATAGGGGTTTTGGGGTTCACGGAGTGGAGTTGTATGTCATCACAACTCGTGGACTCGCGAAAGCTGAAAAATGAGGGTTGATATCGGATTTTTGGAGATTCGGGATTTAGGGGTCTGAGTAACAAGACACTCGACTTTAGGATTCGTGAAATCGTGAAATCCGATTCCTAGAAGCGTGAAGGAAGAATCCCATGAGGATTTGTTGTGGGTGTGGATTTTTCGAAAGGAAAATAGAAGAGTCGATTGAGAGCTCTTCGGGCCGAGAGAAAAGGAGAAGATCCTATGTACGTGGACCTTCTGGCCCGCGGGTTGGGGAGGGTTACGTCAATCTTTAATATCAGAGCACATAAAGGTTTTCTTTGCTTTCTGTAGTAGGGAAAAGAGAGATTCATCATGCCGTTGAGGCGAAGACATAGACAATCACCCAATCTGCCAGAGGAGAGGAAAATGCCAAGAATAAGGGGTAGGCAGATGCTTGATCCAATCATGGAAAGAGAGATGCGTGATCTACGTGCCAGACTTGAGGACATGGAGATAGCACAGAGGTGCACAACTGATATTGGGGATCTTAGTGAGTCCGAGAATGAAGAAGAAACTGGACATGGAGAAGAGGAAGTCACAGTAGAAGATGCAACAAATGAACACTTGCTTAAAGCCATTGCAAGAATGGGCGCAAGGACGAAGATGGACATTCCAATTTATGAGGGAAATCTAGATGCTGAAGAGATTCTAGACTGGATTAGAGCTCTGGACACATACTTTGACTATGAAGATGTTGAAGAGGACAAGAAGGTCAAGCATGTTGTCACAAGATTAAAAGGACATGCAGCATTGTGGTGGGATGAACTACAAGCTGACAGGCGTTGCCAAGGCAAGCATAAAATTAATAGTTGGGATAGGATGATTGCAAAGATGAAAGAAAAATTCATCCCTAGAGATTATCAAATTACTCTGTTCAGGAGGATGCAGAACCTGAGACAAAAGTTGATGTCAGTGAAGGAATATACTGAAGAATTCTATAGATTGAACATCAGAGAAGGTCATCGTGAAAGCAACGATGAAAAGGTAGCAAGATACATGAATGGCCCGAGATATGAAATTCAGGATGAGATGAGCATGTTGACCATTCGAATGGTTTAATATGCTTATCAGATGGCTTTGAAAGTTGAAGAGAAGCTGAGCCGAAAGCAAGGTCAAAGAGGGCGAGGAAGAAGTCAGCCCAGGGGCAATTCAGTTGTCCAAGAAAGAAATCAGAAACCTAAGGAAGAGTGGAAGAAACCTCAGACTCGAACCGAGAGAGGTGGAATCTCACACCGAGGGTAGTATGTTGATCAGAGAGGATAGTACGTTGAATAGAGAGGGAAATATACTGATATGAAAGGAGAGTATGCTGATAATAATATGATTCCTCGTACTAGAGGTAGAGGAAGAGGAAGAGGTGGAGTGGTAAAGTGCTTCACATGCGGAAAGGCTGGACACAAGTCTTTTGAATGTCCAGATAAGAAGAAAGAGGAAGGAGAGGCTCACATTGTCGAAGCTCAAAGACGGAATGTTGAGGCAGAAGATGTTGAAGGTGGAAGATCACTGATGATGCGAAAAGTTCTTTTGACACCAGAGAAGGAGGTGGAGAGTTCGGTCCAGAGAAACAAAATTTTTTGGACTACTTGCAAGACCAAGGATAGGGTATGCAAGGTCATTGTAGACAGTGGTAGCATAGATAATCTCATTTCAACCGAGATGGTAGAAAAGCTGGAGTTGGAGACGATTGATGATCCAAGCCCATACAGAGTTTCGTGGTTGCAAAAAGGACATCAGGTAAATGTCACTAAACAGTGTTTAGTTGAATTTAAGATAGGAGGATATAATGATAAGATCTTGTGTGATGTTATTCCTATGGATGTTTGTCATATATTGCTAGGTAGACCATGGAAATATGACAGGAATGTGATTCATGATGGGAGGATGAACACATACACCCTAGAGAAGAATGGGAGAACTCACATGTTGCTTCCAATTAAAGATAAGGAGGTGAAGTCTGAAGTAAGTAACAGTGTACTTCTCATGAGTGGGAAGGAACTTCTTACAGAAGTTAAGAAGAAGGAGGAACCACAATTCATTGTGGTCAGGAAGCCGAAGATTATCTTAACCCATACAAAGGTAGATGATTTACCAGAAGAAGTTCAGGAATTGTTGGAAGAGTTCATTGACATAGTAGTGGATGAATTACCTCGTTTGTTGCCACCAATCAGAAGTGTGAGTCATCATATTGATCTCATACTAGGAGCTAGTTTTCCAAACAAAGCCGCATACAGGTTGATGCCGTAGGAGAATGAAGAGGTCAAGAGACAGGTCCAGGATTTGTTGGACAAAGGGTTGGTCAGAGAAAGCTTGAGTCTATGTGTTGTTCCGATAGTACTCAGTCCAAAGAAAGATGGAGGCTAGAGGATGTGTACTAACTCGAGGGCGATCAACAAGATAACCATCAGGTACAAATTTCCATTGCCAAGGATGGATGATCTGATGGATTGCTTAAGCGGAGTAATTTTTTTTTTGAAGATTGATTTGAAGAGTGGTTATCATCAGATTCACATGAGAGAAGGTGATGAATGGAAAATAACCTTCAAGACTAATGAAGGGTTGTATGAGTGGCTTGTTATGCCGTTTGGATTAACAAATGTGTTGAGCACTTTTATGAGGCTGATGAATGAAGTCCTGAAGGATTTCATCGGAAATTTTGTTATCATATATCTTGATGATATATTGATTTTCAGTAGAACAGAGGTTGAACACTTGAAGCATTTGGCTACAGTGATGCAGAGGCTACAGCAAGAGAAGCTATTGATAAACATGAAGAAGTCCTCATTCATGAAGATAGAGCTCATTTATTTGGGGTTTGTCATTTCTGCAGACAAGTTGAGGATGGATCCATATAAGGTGGAGGTGATCAAGAATTGGCCATCACCGAAGAATATTTTTGAGGTGAGAAGTTTTCATGGATTGGCTAGTTTCTACCGAAAATTCATCAGGAATTTCAGTGGAATTAGTGTAGCAATGATGGATATAGTGAAGAAAACACATGAGTCTTTTCACTGGATAGAAGAGGCTGAAAAGAGTTTCAAATTGTTGAAAAGGAAGATCACGGAACAACCAATTCTGGTGTTACCTGATTTCTGAAAGACATTTCAAGTGAAATGTGATGCAAGTGGATTTGCAGTCAGAGTGGTCTTGAGTCAAGAAGAGATGCTAGTGGCATATTTCAGTGAGAAGCTGAATGAAGCGAAAACGAAATACTCCATATATGATAAGGAATTTTATGCTATCATCCAGGCATTAAAGAAATAGAGACACTACTTGATTCCCAAGGAGTTTGTCTTATATAGTGATAATCATGCATTACAATTTGTGACTCAATAGGCAAAGTTGAATTAGAGACATGTTAAATGGGTAGAATATATGCAGAATTTCACTTTTGTGATTAAACATATTTTTGGTACTGCTAACAAAGTTGTTGATTCTTTGAGAAATAAATGTTTTCCATTGTAGGAGTTCAGAGTCAAAACATTGGGTTTTGATGATCTCAGAGACATGTATGCAGATGATCCAGATTTTAAGGAGGCGTATGAAGCAGCTGAGAATCCAGTTCTCAGGGATAGAAGCCAATGGGTAGAATACATGATCCAGGAAGGATTGCTGTTTAAAGGAAATCAACTTTGTATTCCAAAATGCTCCATGAGGGAGAATTTATTAAAGGAGAAACATAGTGGAGGATTGGCCAGACACTTCATTCATGACAAGACATTCGACAAGCTGAATGAATCATACTTTTGGCTAGGAATGCAAGCATAAGTCAAGAGATTTGTGGACAGATGCATTCGAAAGGTAAGAGGTAAAATGCAGGGTTTTATCAACCATTGCCCATACCCGAGAAGCCGTGGGATGAAATCGACATGGATTTCATATTGGGATTTCCAAGGACACAAAGAGGGTTCAACTCTATCTTTGTGGTGGTGGATAGATTTTCCAAAATGGCACATTTTATCCCATGTCAGAAAACCAGCGACGCAACTCACATTGCGAACCTCTTTTTCAAAGAAGTCATTCGACTTCATGACTTACCAAGGAGCATAGTTTCGGATAGAGATATGAAGTTTGTAGGACACTTCTGGAGAACCCTATGGAAGACGCTAGGAACTAACTTATCATTTAGTTAATCTTATCATTCTCAGATGAATGGACAAACAGACGCAGTGAACAGAAGTCTGGGAGACTTACTAAGGAGCTTGGTAACAGAACACCACAGCCAGTGGGACAATATATTACCACAGGCCGAATTTGCTTATAATGACTCAGTAAATAGAAGCACGGGGCAAAGTCCATTTCAGATTTTTTATGGCATGCAACCAAGGGGGATTTTTGAGTTGAGGGATTCAGAATAGAATGCAACTAGAAGCGCTAGTGCAGAAAGTTTCGCAGAGGCGATGAAGGAACTTCACAGCCAGGTGAAGGACCGATTGCAGAATTCAAACCAGGAGTATAAACGTAGGGCAGATCAACATAGGAGACAAATTCAATTTGAGGTTGGTGATTTGATTCTCTCACATATGAGAAAGGAGAGGTTTTCGAGAGGAACATATAATAAATTAAAGATGAAAATCGGACCATGCAAGGTCTTGAGGAAATTTGGGGCAAATGCTTACGAGATTGAATTACCCGAAAGGATCAGAATTTCTCCGATATTCAATGTATCAAATTTGTACCCATATAAAGCCAAGGAAGTAGGAGCAGGTAATAAGAATCCAGAGGTTCAATGGTGAAAACGGATGCCAGTTGCAGAAAAGCCGCAGATGGAGCGCATACTGGATAAAAGAATTAGTAAAAAGACCAGAAGAAAAGAATACTTTGAGTATTTGGTCAAGTGGAAAGGCCATCCAGTTGAAGATGCCAGCTGGGAGAAGGAAGAAGAAATCCAGAAGCATGAATAGACCATGCACGAGCTCATGGACATGATCCAATGAAATTTTTCAAGCAAGGGAGTATGATGCATGAGCATCTCAAACGAGCCAGCGCGGAGACAAACGACAACTGGACAAGCACCAGCACATTTCATGTTTAAATTGTTTTGAAGTAGAATGCACCAATATTAAATGAGATAATTAAGAAGGAGTGCACCTGTAATATTGTAATCAGACCTTGAGAGTCCCTCCCTTGTTTGAAGTAGATAGAGGCATTTATGTCAAGATAAAGTAGGTAGATAGAATTTAATTATGAGATTAGACAGTTTTAGCAGCCGGAGGGAAAATGGATATAGACACCCTCATTGTGTATTGTAACATTAAGAGGAGCAGGAAGATAATAAGCAAGAGAGCATACAGAGCGAGAGAAGAGGGTTGTGTAAAACCACCCATGTACAGAGATTTGAATTAATAGAGAGAGATTTGATTCAAATTCATGGCGTCGCGTTTGTTCTCTGTGTATGTATATTGAATGTTGTGCTCATGAATTCTTTACTCTTTCTGCCATGCAATTGCTTTTATGCTATGTATGAATGATTTCTTGTTGAATGCTTGAAATCTAAGAGGAAGAGTGAAGGGAATGAGTTTCAATTATTTTCTGTCTAAGTGAAAGTTCCTGCAAGGAGTGCAGTAGAAGTTGTTCGCAAGGAGTGCATTGACAAGAATTCAGAGTTGTGTCTCTGAATGCTCAGATAGTTGTGCAGTTGTTCTCATTCTCATAGACGTGCAGTTGGGCACAAGGGTCGTGCAAGGTGTGCATAGACCAAGTTTGAATTCAGGGTTTTTAAGACCTGAGAAGTTGTTGAGAGACTGTTGCTGCAGGGAGTGCACAAAGTTAGGGTACTCAACACTTGAAGTGTTTGAAGGTTTCCGCAAGAAGTGTGTGCAAGAGTCTTCTTTAAGACTCAGAGTTGTGAGAAAGCTCAGGAAGGATAAAGTATTTGAAAATATTAAAGGGTAGCATGGGGAGTTTGTGCATTGAAGTATTGGGAAGGCGTCGTGAGTCTGTGCCAAAGGTGGACAAGTTCATGGAGGAATACTGAGCTCATTTCGCAGGAATAGTTAAGGAAGCTTTTGGATAGTCAGAATTCTCTGTTGAGAATTTGCGAAGTCCCACGAGTCGTTAGATATCGCAGAGTAGCAGGGAAGTTACAGAAGTTATTTTAGGAGTTCAAGCTCGGGAGAAGCAGAACCGTCGATCCAAGTCAACTAGGACATTGGATAACTCGCGAAATCGTATCTAGGGATTTCGTGAGTTGGGAAGTCGAAGGTTGGTATCAAGGTTCGTGAAGTCATGAAAGGTGAGTAGCGAAGTGACGAGTGGATCATAGCCATCCATTTGGAAGGGATGGGTGGCAGAGATCTAGAGATCTCGCAAATTCAGAGATCACAAGGTGGGAGGCCAAAGGTTGGGCACTCTAGGTCGTGAAGCGCAAAGTCACGAAGGGGGTGAAAGAAACGTGTGTGTAGGACCAAAGGAGTTATCAAGGTGGACAGGTGGTGAGCTGTCTACGTGGAATTCAACTGCATTGACCATTTTGGAGTTTCATGAGTCGAAGTCCCGAAAGCCTTGCATCAGGACTCGTGAACTCATGAAGTGCGAAGTCCTGAATGACGAGAAATATGGTTGTGGGGCCAACGTCGAGAACCGTATTGGATTTTGACATCTTGGGATTTTGGGGAATTAGAGCATCGGTGTTTTAGGGTTCGTAGAGCGGAGTTGTATGTCATCGCAACTCGTGGACTTGCGAAAGCTGAAAAATCAGGGTTGATATCGGAGTTTTGGAGGTTCGGGATTCAGGGGTCTGAGTAACAAGACACTCGACTTTAGGATTCACGAAATCGAAAAATATGATTCCCAGAAGTATGAAGGAAGAATCGCGCAAGGATTTGCTGTGGGTGCAGATTTTCTGAAAGGAAAATAGAAGAGTCGATTGAGAGCTCTTCGAGTCGAGAGAAAAGGAGAAGATCCTATGTACATGGACCTTCTGGCCTGTAGATTGGGGAGGGCTACGTCATTAAGCTTGAAAAGGAGAAGAGGTCATGAAGCTTCTAGAAGGGGATCTTCTAGAAAATGAGTTGGCATTCACATGGTTGGCATCCTACCGACTTCTCAGATTTAGTGGGATCATCCTCATCCAGGTAACCATCTCTCCTTCTCCTATATATTGAGAGTATTCTCATGGAAAAGGTTAAGCAAGATTGAATGGAGAATTGGTGAAAGGATTGTTTGAAGAACCCTTCTTGGATAGAAGCTTGGAGACTCTTTTTGGTCTATCAAGTTGCATCAGACCTTCTTCATTCAAAGATAGAGAAAGTGTGTGTCTTGGAACCAAGGATCACTGAAAGGAAGCTTGCGACATCAAGGCGATCTGGTTGTATCTTTTACTTTCAATTAATATAATACAGTGGCATGTCCCTTTCCCATAAAATTACTCTTATTTTATTGCATAACTCCTTGATCATATGTATAGGTTGACATTGAATATACTTTGTTATCTTCACTTTAGTTGGTTTGTGTTGTCTTGGACTTGATTTCACAAGAGCATCGGAGCAAAGCGGGAACATCAGAGACCTAAAGAAGCAATATAAAGGTTTGTCACCCTTCCCTTCTTATTAGTAGATTCAATGACTACAACTTAGGGAAAGAGTCGTTTCCTATCCTATTTTATTCTAGATCTAGGTGGATCTAGGGAGATCTGTTAGTGTCCGCACCTACCTATTTATCCAATAACAACTACGATGATCTACGTCAAGTTTCGTATCCCTGCATATCTTCCCATATTTGACCCACCTTTGCATACCGAAGGTGAAACTTCCTCTCATTCCCATAATTTTCAGCCCCATCACTTTCAGTGTGACCTATGCCTTCTGCGTGTGGATGCGACTAGATTTGATGGATCAGATCCCACTGGCTGGGTAACTCAAATGGAACATTATTTCTCTTTGTATGGCATTATAGATGAGTTGGCCAAAATCTGGTATGGTGTTCTCCATCTAGATAAAGAATGTTGGAAATGGTAGCAATGGAGAAAAAATGCCCGCCAAGGGTATGTGTCTTGGACACACTTTGTGGCAGATATTTATGAATGCTTTGACACTGACACCAACCATTTAGGCCGTTTGAAAAAGTTGAAACAATATGACACCATGGAAGAATTTATAGCTGCTTTTAAGAGACTAGATTTTCATAGAAAGGGCATGTCTGATGCTTTTTTCCAAGAATGTTTTATCAGTTTCCTCAAGGATGAGATTCGTGCTCATGTCCTCATGGATCTACCTTAGAGTTGGGTGGAGGATACTAAAAGAGTTAAGTAAGAACTACATGTTGTCTCTTCTCAAAACATAAAACTCTCCTTTATTCCTCGCACTAAACCAATAACTCCCACTCCTCCTTCTACTCCACTAAAGATCCATAAATTGACCAGGGATGAAATGGTTGAGCACCAACTCAAAGGCCTTTGTTATAATTATGATGAAAAATATTTCTGGGTCACAAGTGTAAGGAACAAAAGATTTTTATGGCCATCTCGGAGGCTGTTTCAGAAGAGGATGTTGAGGCTACCCTTGTGTATATGTCACCTGAACCCACTGACAGAACCCATCCCTCTGACCCTCTCGAAGTAGAACCTATCATTTCCCTAAATTCTCTCACTGGCTTCTCTGCACCCCAAACCCTCAAGCTAATTGGTTACATCAAGCATAGGAAGGTCATCATTCTCGTTGATAGTGGAAGCACCCATAATTTAATTCATCACCACATTGCCCAAGAAACTAATTTCTATATCCATGCAGTCAATAATTTCCAAATCGTGATTTCCAATGGTGGGTCCATGAAATGTGGAGGGCGTTGTGAAAATGTGCATCTCCAAATTGGTGACTACCACCTAAAATATCATATGTTTTCTATCGACATTGGTGATTGTGACATTGTGTTGGGTGTAGAATGGCTAAGGACTTTGGGTCCCATTCTCATGGATTTTAAGGAATTAACCATGCAATTTGACCAAGAGGGCCAAAAATATAAGTTCCAAGGCATCACCGTTGGTTCCCCAGAGATCATTAGTTCCCATCGCATGGAAAAGATGCTAAAAAAAGGTCATTCTTGTACTATTTCCCAACTCCATGCCATACAAGCAACTGAGACACCCTCTATGCCGCAGGACCTCCAAGCCATCCTCTCTAAACATCAAGTGGTTTTTTCCATTCCCCAATGACTCCCTCCTTCCCGTGGTGTTCATGATCATTCCATTCCCCTTGTCCCAAGCATACTTTCTCCCAATATTTGTCCCTATCATCACCCCTTTTACCAAAAAAATGAAATTGAGAAAATGGTTCAAGAACTACTCAACGCGGGTGTTATCCACCCTAGTACGAGCCCCTACTCTTCTCTTTTGGTCATGGTTCTTAAGAAAGAAGGTTCTTGGCGCATGTTTCCTGACTTCCATGCCCTCAAAAAACTCACCATTAAAGAAAAATTTCCCATTCCTGTCATTGATGACCTCTTGGGTGAATTAAGTGGTGCCCGGTTCTTTAGTAAACTTGATCTTCGTTCTGGCTACCACCAGATACGTATGAAAGAGGAAGACATTCCTAATACTTCCTTTATAACTCATGAGGGCCACTATGAGTTTTTTGTCATTCCCTTTGGCTTGTGTAATGCTCCCTCCACTTTCCAGAGCCTCATGAATCATGTCTTCTGACCTTTTCTCTATCATTTTGTATTAGTTTTCTTTGATGATATCATCATCTACAACAAAACCTAGACAACCCATCTTGATCATGTGGATCGAGTTCTCCATCTACTCTCTCAGCACCAACTTTTCCTCAAACAATCTAAATGTTCTTTTGGCGCCTCATAATTTGAGTACTTGGGTCATCTTGTTGGCAAGACCCGCGTTAGGGTGGATCCCAAAAAGATTGAAGCTATGCAAGATTGGCCTCACCCAAAGACTCTCAAAATTTTACTGGGATTTCTGGGTTTAACAGGTTATTATCGCAAGTTTGTTAAGAATTATGGAATGATTGCGACACCTCTCACTGTACTCCTTAAAAATAATTCTTTCACTTGGACTCCAACAGCTACTCAGGCTTTTCAAACCTCAAAGATGGCCATGTGCACCACTCCAGTCCTGACCCTTCCTGATTTCACAAATACATTTGTCCTAGAATGTGATGCTTTCGGGAAAGTAATTGGCATTGTCCTTATGCAAGAGGGTTAGCCTTTGGCCTTTACCAATAAACAACTGTTTGAGAGAAATTTGGGAAAATCAATCTATAAAATGGAAATGTTGTATATTGTTCATGTCGTAGATCTTTGGCGCCCTTATCTATTGGGGAAACACTTCCAAATTAAGATAGATCATCAAAGATTCAAGTATTTTATGGAACAATGCCTTTCCTCCCCTGAGCAACAAAAATGGGTGACTAAGCTCTTTGGATATGATTATGAGATCATTTACAAGAAAGGAAAATATAATGTGGTTGCTGATGCACTTTCCAGAAAATATGATGATGAAGGGTTCTTGTTTTCTCTCTCTTTAATTGTACCAGATTGGCTCCAAGATGTTCTCCAGGAATGGCTACACGATCCCAAAAGTTTGCATCTGATACAAAAATTGCATTCCAATTCTCAAGTTTCCCCAGGGTACTCTTGGATCAATGATGAGATTCGATACAAAGGCTATTTGTATTTAAGTAAACAGTCAAAAATTAAATCCATGATACTTTTTGAGATTCATGATACACCCACAACTGGGCACTCGAGGTTTACCAAAACTTATGACCGTGTCAAGCGTTCTTTTTTCTCGGAGGGTATGAAACAGGACGTTCGTAATTTTGTGGATGACTGTGATGTGTGTCAACACAAGAAGGGAGAAACAATCAAATTTCTTGGCACACTACAACTGCTTATGATTCGACTTGCTATTTGGTAGGATATCTCTATGGATTTTATTGTAGGCTTACATAAATCAAGCAATAAACCAGTCATCATGGTGGTAGTTGATCGTCTTTCCAGGTATGCTCATTTCTGTTCTCTTCAAAACCCATTTAAAACATCCACTGTGGTTCAAATTTTCATGGATCAGGTCTTCAAGCTTCATGGCATGTCGCATTCTATTGTTTCTGATCGCGATCCAACTTTCACCAACAATTTTTGGCAAGAACTATTCAAACTACAAGGCACCCAATTGCATCTCAACACAACTTATCATCTCTAGAATGATGGTCAAACTGAAGTTGTCAACAAATGTTTGGAAACATATTTGAGGTGTTTTGCATCGGAAAGGCCGAATCAATGGGATCAATGGTTACCACTAGCTGAATGGTGGTACAACACTTCGTACCATAAAACTACACGCATGAATACTTTTGAAGCGGTACATGGACAAAATCCACCTTTAGTTCTCTCATATTTTCTAAGTGTTTCAAAGGTCCACGTGATTGACCAAACGCTTATAGTTCAAGAGGATATTCTTCGTACCCTCAAAGAGAATTTGGTCATGGCCCATAATTGCATGAAGCAACAAGAAGATCAAGGTCATTCTTAATGTCAATTTTCATGAGGGGATCAATTGTTTCTTCAACTGCAACCTTACAAGAAAAACTCCCTCAAGGATGACCATTGTCAGAAACTGGTGCCCAAATTTTATGGTCCTTATACCATTCTCAAGAATGTGGGACAAGTGGCCTATTAGTTATATTTTCCCAGTCATTCTAAGCTCCATCCTATTTTTCATGTTTCTTGCTTAAATAAGGTGCTTGGAACTAAGTGCCAAATTCAAACCAACCTTCCCAAGTTGGACGAACAAGGATCCATTTGGCTACAACCACAAGCAGTTTTGGACTAGCGTGAGTGTTGACTGCATCAAAAAACCATCAAGGAAGTGTTAGTCCAGTGGAAAGATACAGCTCCAACAGATGCCACTTAGGAACCAACTACCATTCTGCAACTATTTCCCCATCTCAAGCCTTGAGGACAAGGATATTTTTAAGGGGGAGGACATGTTAGGGACCTAACCCCTCAAGTAGGTAGAATAATATATTTTCATGTAATAAAGGTAAATATTAATAAGTCCTAGAAATAAGGAAGAATAGGTCCAATGTAAGAAGACCTAATAGAAGATTCCACTTCTAGAAGGATCTTCCTCTAGATGGTTCTTTTGATAGACATATTTAGTATAAATAGGAGTCGAGGGTATGAGATCTCTTGTCTTGGACATTATTGTAATAAAGCTCTTCTCTGCTGGAGGTTACCCCCTCAAAGAGGCAAGTGAAAATTTCCCTCAGTAATCAAAGTGTTCTTTTTGGTATTATTGTGGTGTTGTTCTGGTTATATTGTTGTTCATCTACCATTTCTAGATATTTATTTCTATTCTACATACCTTTAATATATGGAATATTACAAAGAAACAACCCATTGTGTCACTTTCCACAGCAGAAGCAATGTATGTGGTAGCAAATGCAATATCTTGTCAAGTTGTATGGTTAAGAAGGATATTATCAGATATGAATCAGGAGTAACAAGAGGGAACACCAATATTCTGTGATAACCAATCCTTTATATCTCTATCAAAGAATCTAGTGTTTCATAGATGCAACAAACACATAGCCATAAGGTATCATTTCATAAGAGAATTGGTTGAGACTGGAGAAATAAATTTGAAATTTTGCAAGTCAGAGGATCAACTTGCAGACATATTCACAAAAGCATTGTTAAAGGAGAATTTTGAGAAACAAAGTGAAGATCTGGGACTCATTGACCTCAACAAACACTTCTTTGCAACTATCCCTCATGGGGATTTTACCAGTTTATATAATTCAATATTAAGGGGGAGTGTTGAAGATACGCTTGATGCTCAACCTACCCTGCAGTCATCATATCATACGCAATAGTGAAATAAATTCCCTGCAACCATTATTTACTTTCACTCAGGACAACTATTTATCCTATTAAATATATTTTAGCTAGTCATTAGATATTTAATGCATGTGGTTGAATTGGTTAGGATATTTTCCAAGCAATAGAAGTCAGTTCATTTCATATATAGAGGATAAGATAGATAGAAATAATTTCTGAACAAAGGAAGAATAGAAAGTGCAACAACATTGATTGTAATTGAACATTGTTGGAAATATAAATCTGGTTTTTCTTTCTGCATATACAACAGACTTGAATACTTTGTTTTGTACTCTTTTTTTTACTTTGTTTATTGTACAAAATCTGTAATTTTTCCCACAAGAGGGTAACACATGTGACCACAAGATTGAAGGAAACCCTAGGTGCAGATGTTGTCAAGGGTTTTGGTGTGTATCATCATGTATTTTTTCATCCCCTCCAGGTATACCGATGGAGTTATTTGCATCATCTCTGGGTGAGGTTGACGATAATTATCTTAAGTGCTCTGAGTAGACATTAGAATCATTCCTTTCATGCTCTCTGTTATGCATTTTTCCTCTCAACTTCATTGGTTGATCGATGATATTCCTTTCAATTGATCTTGTATGGTTGGACAATTTCCTTGCATGGACACCGATTAAGTTTGAACGAGTTCCTTGCATGGGCGTCGATTTCCTCCCTATTTTTGGTCTAGTTTGACTTGGGTTCATTTCTCTAATTTTTATAGGGGCGTATTGTCAAAGATAAGTGGAAGATGATGAACATTTGGTAATTGTGTATTGGGATCACACAACTCATCAAAGAAATATTGTGCACAAGCCTCCAAAGAACTACAATGCAGGTTTGGGGAATATTGGAGCAGTATCGATACAAGATCCATTACTTTTGGAGGTGTGTGTTTGTGAAATACCTTGTGCCATGGATGTGCTTTGATTTGAGGGTATTTAAAATATTATAATTTGGATTGATGCACTTAATCACCTCTATATTTGGAGTCCCAAAAAACCTTGATGATCTTCACTAACTGATCCACGCGACTTTCTCTAGGAAACAAAGGCAGTCCAAGGAGAAACTCTTCCAAGACACAACTGTTATAACCCTAAATTGCACCACACATGCTTACCTGGCATCAGGCCAAATCATATCCCTTCCTTGCCAAAACTATGTTGAACAAACTCTTGAAATTCCTCTCGGGTCAAGGCCCATGTGCCCTAACCCACTACTGCACGTGTGTACACGCTGGCAGGCCTACTACAGCCTGCGTGTACCTAACAAAACACAAAAATAGGAAAGTTTCCGATGGGAAAAAAAGCTATGGGTCAGTTAACTGAAACTCCTGGCCATGCATGGCCGAGAGTTCATCCNTATAGTGAAGAAACTCTGCCCATTTTCCAAATCCATTGTCCCAACCCTTTAGCCTTTCCTCAAGCCAAAGGAGAATTAACGCAAAGTAGTTGGAGGAAAAAAGAAGAGGAGGAGCCCAGGATCAGGATCAAGGAGCGGTGGCCGATCTCGACTTTGATTGTAAGTTGATTCATTTTAAAAATAATAAAAGAATACTTTTCCCATCCCAATGCATGAGTTATCTATGATTTGTTTAATTTGTGCTTAATTTCTAACTCTCAAGTAGAAAAGTAGCATGCATGCATCGTTGTTTGTCTTGATTGCAGGTTATCTTTGGAAGGAGCAGCACAAGCAAGCGGTCAAGAGCGCAACGAAGGATCTACACCAAACATCAGTAACAAGGTTAGTGGTTCCTTTCCATGTATGTATTGTGAAAGATGGGTTTAAGTTTTAGATGGTAGGTTAAAAAGTCATTTCTTTACGGTCAAAATCTGCATGCAAGTCTGACCCTATTTTGCTAATCTGTAGGGTATTTTTCCCAACAACAGAGTTGGCGACCGTACTGGGGAAGATACTCTTTAGGGTTGTCGGATTTAGCTGAGTTTTTGGGTAGTTTAAGAGATTATAATTTCTGTTTCTTTGCTTGTCTTTTTCTGTAAGGCCTGAGCTAGCAGGGAGACTGGTTCTTTATACTAGTTTTCCCTGACTGTTGCTTGACGACAATTTTTGGGACACACAGAGGTACACGCGGCCTGCAGAAGGCCTGTACGCGTGTACCCATGCCCTAATCTCCTACATCCCGCGTGTGAACGCTAGCTATAGAGGTTTTAGTAGCGTGTAGGAGTTCAGAGAGCTGAAGAGGCAGTCCTCCTCTTCCCGGTCAGAATTATACATTCTCAGGGGGTTTTCTGGATCTTGTCTGAGTCTTACTGGTTCACAGTCTTGTCTCAGTTTGTCTTGTTGTGTTTTGTTATTCCTTGCAATTATTTTTCTTTTTTGTGAGAAGAAGCATCCAAGCCTTCAAGAGACCTTGGTTATCAATAATAGAGGCCTCTTCCTGGTCTGGGCTGCCTGTGTTTATTTTTGTCTTAGAGTTTATACATACACGTGGCCTGTGCAAGGGCAGCCCATGTGTACACACATTCTGTTCTAGCTCAGCATACGTTCGCACGCACGCTGTTTCAGTGACAATAGTGTGCTTGACAGGCTGCTTTTCAATCAGGGTGGGGCAGTCATCCCCTCCTGTGGTGAGAAGTGTTACTCTCAGGTGTTTGAGTCTAGGGCTGAACAGTCAGTAGGTTAGGGCCTCTTACCCTTAGCCTATTTTTCCTTAGTTGATAGTTGATAGAAAAGATAAAAAATAAAAATTTTGTTTTATGGTTTTTAGACAAGCGAAAGATTCTTTGCTTTCTTGATTGCCATTGGGTGTCTTTGCTTTGATTCTTTGTGGTTCACTCTTTAAGCCATAATTTTGTTTTTTCTTGGTTTTAGGCTTGTCGGTATTTTCCCTTTGTTGCTTGCTTAGCATGTAAATAAAAAAAAAAGAGAAAAAAAAAAATCTTTTCATTTTCTTCTTTGTTTGAAGATTGTGTTTCTGCATCAATAGCTAGGAACAAGTCTTTTTGTTCATAAGTTTTTGAAGTGCATTTAGAGCATAAGTAGCTCGTAGTCGAGCGAAATTCCTTTATGTTTGCTGCATGAAATCTTAGAAAAATTGAAAAGAAAAAATAAGTCTTTCTTTGTGAAAAGTTGTTGATTTTTGCATTTAGTAAAAGTCTTTTATTTCTAGCTTTTTTCATTTGTTTTTGCTTTGAGTCTTTACACATCATCAGTTTCACCTTCATACACCATGACGTAAAAAAGCCAATAAAAACAACGCTAATTTAAAATCTATTAGACTTTTTTGTTTGTACGATTCATACACTAGTTCAGGACTAGGGCCTTGGATTAGGTTGGAGAGGAAACTCTCCAAGGCCACTCAAAACCAAACATTGGAGTCTGTGATAGGGATTGTAGAAGTCCAGTTTCATGGAAGTTATCCGGGACCCCCCTTTAACATAGGGGATAAACACAAGGTCATGTGAGGAAAGGTAGAGGAGATAACCCCTCCAAAGCCAGACCAAGCGTAGTGGAGAACACATATCGAGGGCTTGTTTTGGGATTCCGTCGTTTTCATTTGCCACGAGGCTTCGTGGGTCTCGAATCTATTTGAGGTCCTTAGTTTTCTTCCGGACCATTTTCTCTTGATACCCTTGACAGGTTTCGGGCTTGATACCCTGCTCATTGTGGTATACCTGACTTTTGACTGTACCCACCTGGTGACTGTTCGCGTGCTGGCAAACTAGTTGACAATCTTTTTAGGGACAAACACAGGTGACTGCAGGGGTATGCCGTGGTACCTAGGATAGACATCAGGCCATGCTTTGTAGAGTATACCCGGAGGGTGCTTCTGTGTTCAAGTTGCACTTGCACTGGTAAGTTGCTCTAGTGTTGGTTGTTGTAACTATTCTTCCAACTAGTTTAGTGTTTGCTTGACTTA
>SNQJ01S0014974.1:175323-186002 GCA_010110895.2 Picea sitchensis | reverse complement strand
GCCAACCATTCAAAAGCCAACTCATCCTTCTAGAAGATTCTTTCTAGAAGGATCGAGAACTCATCCATTTTCCTTCTTTAGAAACATGCCCGCACCCTGACTTTGAGTACAGTGCGAGAAGTTCGCAGTCAAGCTGAAGGTAGCCTGCGGGAATTAAGGATTCTCACAGGAGAGTATATATGCATCCTACGAACAGACAAACTCTGCGTACTTGGGGCGCTGCCCCAAACCCCGTCGGCTTCGGGCTACCGCTCGGTGTCGAACGCTGCGCGTAACCAGGGGGGGGCATACCTGCCCCCCCCTGGGACCCCCCCAGGAAGCGCCCGACGCAACGGCAGAGCACTAGGTGAAGGGATCGTCAGACGCAGTCGTCGTATCTGATGCACCCACACACACACACATGCAAAGAATATAACACATACCCAACATATCCCTTCTGATCTTGAACCGCGAAATCCAACTTCTCGGGGCTTCAAACTCCCACAACTCTGTGACCTTAGAGAGCTACCCTTTCTTGCATAAGGTTTCCAGACCTAGATCGCATGAACCTTCAGACGGTTCTTTGGCAATTGTGCCTAATCATAGTTGAGTCTCTGGGTAAAGGTTCGACACGGTTCCAAGGTTTATGGGGTAATTCCTGGGGAAGAGTACTCTTGAGGAGCCTTCCCGAAACATTACGAGAGTCAAGCAAACAAGATGATTCTCAGTGGATCAAACTCATGCCCCAAACTTAATCCTTTGTACAGAAACTGACTATGGCATGGAAGTACACACATGCATCCATTATTTCCAGTCTAAGACACTAGGCAATCATTCTACACAGAAATTATTATGGGCATATAAACATAAGCATGCATTCATGATATTTAGATCGAAAATACAAGGTATAAAACACTAATAAGATCTACCATGTGTGATGCAACTGCTGAGAGGGGTGCTCGTTTCCACCCAATCGTAGGCTCAGTGACTCCAAATGGATTTACCACTAGCCACCCCCGAGCTAGACCACGATGCTTTGAGGTTCAGTCTCCTACTTCCAGCTCAATGGAAAATCAAGCACGAAGGTTACTCTCCTTCTCCTGATATTCAGAACTCCCTGTGTTTCTAGGGTTTTCTCTAGTTCTCTTCTGTGATCGTTGTAACTTGCGCTGCTCTCTCCTCTCCCTTTACCACATTTCCTACCTTTCCAATTTTGTCTGCAAGGTTGTGTGTGGCACAAATGTTGTCGTCCATGGTCAGGTTTGAGGGTTTTTACAGATGGGTGGTTCACCCCCATCCCCTCATTAACTCTTGAGGAGCCCCCCCACCTACCAATTTGATGGGAAATCCATTCCAGGATCAGAGAGCTTATTTGGTTTTTGAGCAAGTATAAACTAGTACGGTACTGGCTTGGTGGAAGTTAACGCAACCATTCCAGGTCCCTTCCACCACCTCTCATTATCCATCGTGGTCTCTTTTAGCATGTCCCTCTCCCAGCAGTCATGCAACACATATTCATAACATAATTTATAGTCATCGACCTTTTATACAAAGGTCTGTCAAATCAAACATTCACATCTTTGAGTTTGCCATAGTTCTTTGCCAATATAGTTATTTTTACAGACTGGGGGAAATAGAGTGTTACAAAACACCTGTATACGGATCGACCTAGATTTCCTGAAGCCTTCTTTAGATAAACCGATCGGTTTGCTTGACTGCTATAGTGCCACTAAGAACAACACTTAGGAAGATACTCTCTAGTACATGGGTAGTCGGGTAGTACGACTAAGGTCACGGTATATCCTTCTTAGTTGGTGCCCTAAGATACTGGGCTGATTACTACTATTGTACCCCGTACGTATATCAGAGAGCTATAGCACAAGGAAAACCCTTGTCTGTAGAACCCTTGAATACCTAACCTTTGGGGACGGAAACAAAAAAAACCAGACAAGATCTATTTTCGCACAACTCTGTCCGAGTTTCCAAATCACTACACATTTCTTCCTGATTAAGCATTTGGGCATTTCATCACTGTCGTATTCTTCAAACTGGAGTATAACTCCGCAGGTGTAAAAAAACAAAAATTATGGATTTTGTTACACCATTATTTGAGACCTATTCCATTAGATTTATCTCTTCTCCCTTATCACACTCATACCTATAATTTTTCAGCAAATATTTTGACCCCACCCACCCCTTTTCGGTTCCCTCGTCATCATGGCCCATATCTGTAGCCAAGACTTGGAAGCTCACTTCAATACCTTGCAATCTAATTTCATAGAGACCCAACAAGAAGTGAGACAGATCGGTGCCAATATTTCCACCATCAATAAAAACATTCATTCCTTCATCACTGCCTCAGTCGAGGAACTCAAAGAAGACCTCAAACAAGACATTACTACCCAACTTGAATCTGTCGCTTTGATGATCTGCACCAAGCTACATATCCCTGCAGATCCCCCTTTATCTGACCCACCTTTGCATACCGAAGTTGAAACTTCCTCTCATTCCCATAATTTTCAGCCCCATCACTTTCAGCGTGACCTATGCCTTCCAAGTGTGGATGTGACCAAATTTGATGGCTTAGATCCCACTAGTTGGGTAACTCAAATGGAACATTATTTCTCTTTGTACGACATTACAAATGAGTTGGCCAAACTCTGATATGGTGTTCTCCATCTAGATCAAGAACGTTGGCAATGGTGGCAATGGAGAAAAACTGTCCGTCAAGGGTATGTTGCTTGGACACACTTTGTAGCAGGTCTTTATGAATGATTTGACACTGACACCAACCATTTAGTTCGTTTGACAAAGTTGAAATAGTCTGGCACAATGGAAAACTTTATAGATTCTTTTGAGCGATTGGCTTTTCGTATAGAGGGAATGTCTGATGATTTTTTTCCGAGAATGTTTTATCAGTGTCCTCAAGGATGCGATTCATGCCCATGTCCTCATGGCTCAGCGTCAGAGTTGGTTGGAGGCTACTAAAAGAGATAAGGAAGCACAACGGGTTGTCTCTTCTCAAAATCGGAAACCCTCTTTTATTCCTCGTACTAAACCAGTAAATCCCAATCCTCCTTCTACTCCACTAAAGATCTAAAAATTGACCAAGGCCGAAATGGTTGAATGCCATCTCAAAGGCCTTTGTTATAATTGTGATGAAAAATATTTTTGGGGACACAAGTGTAAGGAACAAAATCTTTTTATGGCCATCTCAGAGGATGTTTCGGAAGAGGATGTTGAAGCTCCCCTTGTGTCAGTGTCACTTGAACCCACTGACATAACCCCTCCCTCAAACCCTCCCGAAGTCAAACCAGTCATTTCCCTAAATGCTCTCACTGGCTTCTCTACTCCCCAAACCCTCAAGCTAATTGGCTACATCACGCATAGGAAGGTCATCATTCTTGTTGATAGTGGAAGCACCCATATTTTTATTCATCGCCGCAATGCCCAAGAAACTAATTTCTATATTTGTGGAGTCAATAATTTCCAAATCATGATTTCCAATGGTGGGTCCATGAAATGTGGAGGGCACTGTGAAAATGTGTGTCTCCAAATTGGTGACTACCACCTTAAATATCATATGTTTTCTATCACCATGGATGGTTGTGACATTGTGTTGGGTGCAGACTGGCTAAGGGATTTGGGTCCCATTCTCATGGATTTTAAGGAATTAACCATGCAATTCGACCAGGAAGGCCAAAAATATAAGTTCCAAGGCATCACCGCCAGTTCCATTGAGATCATTAATTCCCATCGCATGGAAAAGATGCTCCAAAAAGGTCATTCTGGCGTTATTGCCCAACTCCATGCCATACAAGCAACTGAGACACCCTCTGTGCCATAGGACCTCCAATCCATCCTCTCTAAACATCAAGTGATTTTTTCCACTCCCTAGGGAATCTCTTCTCCCCATGGTGTTCATGATAATTCCATTCCCCTTGTCCAAGGAAGCCTTCCTCCCAATATTCATCCCTATCATCATTGCTTTTCCCAAAAAAATAAAATTGAGAAAATGGTTCAAGAACTACTTAACGCAGGTGTTATTCTCCCTAGTATGAGCCCCTACTCTTCTCATGTGGTCATGGTCCTTAATAAAGAAGGTTCTTGGCGCATGTGTCCTGACTTCCACGCCCTCAACAAACTCACCATTAAAGACAAATTTCTCATTCATGTCATTGATGACCTCTTGGATGAATTGAGTGGCGCCCAGTTCTTTACTAAACATGATCTTCGTTCTGACTACCACCAGATCCGTATGAAAGAGGTAGACATTCCTAAGAATTCCTTTAGAACTCATGAGGGCCACTATGAGTTTTTGGTCATGCCCTTTGGATTGTGTAATGCTCCCTCCACTTTCCAAAGCCTCATGAATCATGTCTTCCATCCTTTTCTCTATCATTTTGTCTTAGTTTTCTTTGATGATATCCTCATCTATAGAAAAAATTGTACAGGCCATATTGCTCATGTGGATAGAGTTCTCCATCTACTCTCTCAGCACCAACTGTTCTTGAAACAATCTAAATGTGATTTTGGCGCCTTGGAAGTTGAGTACTTGGGTCATCTTGTTGGCAAGGCTGACATCAAGGTGGATCCTAAAAATATTGAAGCTATGGAAGACTGGCCTCACCCAAAGACTCTCAAAAGCTTGCATGGATTTCTGGGCTTAACAGGTTATTATCGCAAGTTTGTTAAGAATTATGGAAATATTGCGGCACCTCTCACTGCACTCCTTAAAAATAATTCTTTCACTTGGACTCTAACAGCTGCTCAGGATTTTTAAACCTTGAATATGGCCATGTGCACCACTCCAGTCCTGGCCCTTCCTGATTTCACAAAGACCTTTGTCCTGGAATGTGATTCTTTAGGGAAAGGAATTGGCGTTGTCCTTATGCAAGAGGGTCAGCCTTTGGCCTTTACCAACAAACAATTGTCTGAACAAAGTTTTGGCAAATCAATCTATGAAAATGAAATTTTGGCTATTTTGCATGTCGTTGATCTTTGGTGCCCTTATCTAATGGGGCAACGCTTCCAAATTAAGACAGATCATCAAAGCCTCAAGTATTTTCTTGAACAACACATTTCCTCCCCAGAGCAACAAAAATGGGTGACTAAGCTCTTTGGATATGATTATGAGATCATTTAAAAGAAATACAAAGACAATGTGGTTGAAGATGCACTTTCCCAAAAATATGAAGATGAAGGGTCCCTTTTTTCTCTCTTCTTCATTGTACCAGATTAGCTCCAAGTCGTTCGCCAGGAATGGCTACACGATACAAAAAGTTTGCATTTGATACAACAATTGCAGTCCAATTCTCCAGTTTCCCCAGGGTACTCTTGGCTCCATGATGAGCTTCGATACAAAGGTTGTTTGTATTTAAGTAAAGAGTCAAAAATTAAATCCACGATACTTTCTGAGCTTCATGCTACACCCACAGCTGGGCACTCCGAGTTTACCAAAACCTATGACAGGGTCAAACGCTCTTTTTTCTGGGATGGTATGAAACATGATGTTCTTAATTTTGTGGCTGAATGTGATGTGTGTCAACACAACAAGGGAGAAATAGTCAAATCTCTTGGCACACTACAACTGCTTCTGATTCCACCTGCTATTTGGCGAGATATCTCTATGGATTTTATTGTAGGATTACCTAAATCGAGCAATAAATCAATGATCATGGTGGTAGTTGATTGTCTTTCCAAGTATGCTCATTTCTGTGCTCTTCAACACCCATTTACAACATCCACTATGGCTCAACTTTTCATGGATCAGGTCTTCAAGCTTCATGGCATGCCGCATTCTATTGTTTCTGATCGTGACCCAAATTTCACCAAAAAATTTTGGCAAGAACTGTTCAAGCTACAAGGTACCCAATTGCATCTCAACATAGCTTATCATCCCTGGACTGATGGTCAAACTGAAGTTGTCAACAAGTGTTTGGAAAAATATTTGACATGTTTTTCCTCGGAAAATAAAAATCATTGGGCTCAATGGTTACCACTAGTTGAATGGTGGTAAAACACTTCATACCATACAGCTACCCACATGAATCCTTTTGAAGCGGTATATGGACAAAATCCACCTTCAGTTCTCTCATATTTTCCAGGTGTCTCGAAGGTCCAAGCGGTTGACCAAATTCTTACAGTTCGAGAGGTTATTCTTCGTACCCTTAAAGAGAATTTGGTCATGGCCCAAAATCACATGAAGCAACAAGTAGATCAAGGTCGATCTGAACGTCAATTTGCAGAAGGGGATCAGGTGTTTCTTCGATTTCAACCTTATAATAAAAATTCCCTCAAGGCTAACCATTGTCAGAAACTGGCGCCCAAATTTTATGGTCCTTATACCATTCTCAATCCTGTGGGATAGGTGGCCTATCAGTTAGCTTTGCCCAGTCATTCTAAGCTACATCTTGTTTTTCATTTTCCCTTCTTAAAGAAGGTGATTGGAACTAAGTGCCAAACTCAAACCAACCTTCCCGAGTTGGACGAAGAAGGCTCCATTTGGCTACAGCCACAAGCAATTTTGGACCAGTGTGAGCGTTTCTTGCATCAACGAACCATCAAGGAAGTGTTAGTCCAATGGAAAGATACAACCCCAATAGATGCCACTTGGGAACCAAATACCATTCTGTAGAAATTTCCACATCTCAAGCCTTGAGGACATGGTTGTTTTTAAGGTGGAGTACATGTTAGGGACCTAACCCATCACATAGGTAGAATAATATATTCTGATGTAATAAAGGTCAATATTAATAAGGCCTAGCAATAAGGAAGAATAAGTCAAACGTAAAAATACCTAATAGAAGCTTATTCTTCTAGAAGGATCTTCCTCTAGATGGTTCTTTTGATACACATATTTAGTATCAATAGGAGTGGAGGGTATGAAAACTTTTTTCTTGGATATTATTGTAATAGAGATTTACTCTGCTGTAGGTTGCCCCCTCGAAGAGGCAAGTGAACATTGGTCTCAATATTCAAAGTGTCTTTCTAGTGTTATTCTAGTATCATTTTGGTATTATTGTGGTGTTGTTATGCTTATATTGTTGTTCATCTACCATTTCTACCATTTTATTTATGTTCTGCATACTTTTTATATCTGGAATATTATATATGAACCCTCATTATTTACAGTCACGACCACTAGGGAATCCTTCGGGGATGCTATTAATGAACAATACTACCCTATCAGAAGTTATGACGACTTGTATACCAAATGGACCACATTGCGGAAAGAAAGAGACCAAGCAGTGCTAGAGTTCACAAATATATTCCATACCTTGCACACCAAGCTGGGTATCAAATATTTAGAGGGACATCTGGTGCTCAAGTATTGTAGTTCTCTGCATAGATAGATACATACTAAAATGGAAATTTTGGACATCTCGTCCTTGGGCGCAACCTACCGATAGGTCGTCAAAATCAAGAAGAAAATCAAACAAAAGATGTGGCAATTCTGGCCTGGGAACCCCTCACATCAAAATCCAGGAAAGGGTGGCCCCAACCCACATAAAAAAGGAAAGAGAAAATATGGAAAGTAACAAGACAACCAGTCCAAGCCACAAGAAAATAAGGACATTGGAAAGACAAAGAAACATACAGGGAAGTGGTGCGACTTCCATAAGAGCCCTTGGCATAACACTGTTGATTTCCACTCAAAGAAGTCGCTGGTGGATGAAGTGAAAGCCTCTGAATCAGATGCGGGTTATGACTTTGAGTCAGAACTAGAAAGGGGAATATGGATCATTGACGCAAAACCTAGTGCCACCATTACTACCACCAAGATCCATCCTGGTGAACCAAACGAGCCAGAAAAAGGTGAGTGCCTCTTCCATTCACAGATTTGGGTGAAAGGCACCCCGCTGCACTTCATCGTTGATAGCGGTAGCTAGAAGAACCTCATCTCAGCATAGGTCATCAAGCAGTTGGCCATGTCGACAACACCGTACCCACAACCCTACACCATTGGATGGCTCTGCCAAGGAAGAGATATCCACGTCAGATAATACTTTCGACTTTCGTACGGCATCAAGCCCTTCAAAGATGAGGTATTGTGTGATGTTTCTCCTCTCAAAGTTTGTAATATTCTTTTGGCCCAACCTTATTTATGGAAATGTCATGTTGTATATGAGTTTATGCCTCGTAGTGTTATTATTACTTTGAATAGGAAATTGTACAGGATACTCGAGGCAGTCCATCCTAGTGTTGTTTCCTTGATCTTTGCCAAGCAATGCAGGATGGTCATCTCTCAGACCGATAAATTTACCTTCTTTGGGATCCTTTCTCAGAGTGAGAGAAATATTGCAGCCACATCCAAGGCCTCCGTCACTGATCTCTCCACACAATTGAAGCAAGTGGATAAGATCGTGGAAGAATACTCAAATATCTTCTCTTCTCCTATCGGGGTACCTTTGCACTATCAGGTCAAGCATCCCATCGATTTGACCCCATGCGCAACACTACCCAATGGGCCAGTCTATCATTGCTCTCTATTAGAAAACGAGGAGATCAAGAGGCAGATCCAAGAACTTCTCCACAAGGGGAAAATCCATCCCAGGTCATCGCCTTGTGGGATCCCAATCGTGTTGGTGCAGAAGAAACACAGGACCTGGCGACTCTGCATTGATTACCGGACCCTGAATAAAATGACAGTCTGAAATTGATACCCAATTCCCTGAATCGACGACCTCCTTGATCAACTCACGGTGACCAAATACTTCAGTAAGATTGATCTGAAGTCTAGCTACCACCAGGTCCCAATAGAAAATACAGATGTATGGAAGATCGCCTTCAAGTCAAAATAAGGTTTTTTTGAATGGTTGGTCATGCCCTTTAGTTTGAAAAATGCTCCAACAACTTTTATGAGGATGATGGATGATATCCTACGACCTTTCACCAATAATTTTGTAGTGGTGTATCTGGATGACATCCTCATCTACAACAAGACTTAGGAAGAACACTTGTAGCATATTCAGCAGGTTCTACAGACCCTGCAGCAATAAAAACTATATGTAAACTTGGAAAAATGATCCTTCAGCATGGACAGGGTCTATTACTTAGGCTACATCATTGTTTAGCATGGTGTGCATGTGGATCCAGCCAAGATCTAGTTCATCCGTGACTGGCCAACCCCAACCACACTCACCGAAATTTGAAGCTTCTTGGGCCTCACCAATTTCTATCATAGGTTCATGTTGGGATTCTCTCATATCACATAGGTCCTCAGCCAAGTAACCAAGGGTGGCGGTAAGGAAAACGTTTTGTGGGACCTGTCCCAACAACAAGCCTTCAAGGACTTGAAGAATCGTTTGTGCTCATCCCCGGTACTTTCATAACCAGACCTGCAACATCCCTTTGAGATCGAGATAGATGCTTCATACTATGTTGTGGGTGCCACTCTCACTCAACATGGCCACCCCGTAGCATATCATAGTGAGACACTATCATATGTTGTCTGTATGTACCCTAATTACGACAAATCAATGTACTCCATTGTGCAAGCTTTCCGCCAGTGGAGACATTACATTCTTGGGAAGGAGACAGACATCCACACTGATCACAAGCCACTACAGTTCATGCAGACCCAAGGAAAATTGTAGAATGACCGCCATCAGAAGTTGTCCACATACTTACATCAATTCCACCTTAACATCAAGTATAAAATAGGAAGTACCAACCTAGTTGTTGATTGTCTTAGCTGACCTCCAGTCACGGCACTCACCATGGTGCTAGACTCTTGTGGCCACAAGACCTCTGGATGGCCCCAAATCTATGAGAAAGACCCTGACTTCTCCACCACCTACCAAATGTTGGGTGCCAACTCAATGGTCACTAATTTCCATCTTCAGGACGAGTTTTGTGTCATCAGGGCCATCTCTGAGTTCCATCAAGTGAGTGCACGGAGCTTATTGGGAAGCTCACTACAGTCGGGTGGCATGACACTTTGGTATTGAAAAGACAGTGGAAGTGTTGTAGAAACATTTCTATTGGCTAAAACTTTGACAAGATTTCGACAAGTATATCAGGTCCTGCACCGCCTGTGCTATTGCCAAACTAATCACAAAGAAACATGGCTTGTACACCCCTCTACCTACTCCTGATAGGCTATGGGAATCCATCTCAATGGACTATATGTTGGTCCTTTGGTCCACCAAGAGGGGAAATGACTGTGTTTTTTTGGTTGTTGATCGCTTTTCCAAGATGGCAATTCTAGCCACCTGCAAGAAGAACATTATAGCAGAAGCCACTACCAAGATATTCTTTGAATGAGTATGGGTACATTTTGGGATCCCAAAAACTATTATCTTAGATCATGATAGTCAGTTCCTCAGCACATTCCAGTTGAGACTCTCGTCACTGCTGGATACCAAGCTCACCAAATCCATTGCCTTCAGGCTTCCACCCCAAGACATATGGCCAAAATTAGGTCATCAATCGAATGATCGTACATATCCTGTGCATGTACAATTCAAAACACCCCCGCACATGGGATGAGAGTCTTCCCTATGTCCAACATAGCTAAAACCAAGCCCTACATAGCTCAATTGGCCACAACCCCTTTCAGGTGGGGTTGGGATTCCAACCATTGGGCCCCATGGATGTTGCACTATGTTGGATTACTGAGAGGGGGGTGAATCAGTAATAGCGTAATTATAATCCTTTTTCTTCAAATAATCCAAGTGTTATATCAATGTAGAATT